>JAGVSP010003264.1:0-39374 GCA_022494985.1 Micrasema minimum | reverse complement strand
TAATGGCAGAATACTTTATTGACATTTTAAAATACCCTGAAACAATAATAGTATAATGTTTGTACGCAGTATGAAACTATCACGCTATGTTTAGAATCTAACAAAATACTGGAGCTAAGAAAAATAAATTAATTTTTTTTTAATGAGTGCTGCTCAGAACCAGTTTTTAATAAAATGTCGTCAAAAATATCGGTAATATGTACCTTTTGACAAATGATCACTAAATAAAATATTTGCTATTAACAGCAAGATTCAACCAAAATCATTTGGGTTACTTTTCAAATGCTTCTCTTGTTGGTTGTCTGCTAGAAAACATAAATAGCATCTCCAGTATTTTGTCTTCAGTCATGTTTACTTGTCAAAAAGCCTTTTTCATTTCAATCGCGATCAATGTATTTTTAAAAAAAAAATAATACCAAATTAAAAAACAAATGAAAACTATATGAATTTTTAGTATTTCAAAGCTCCAGATATTGTAAAAAAAATTAACAGTGGCTATATGAATAGTCAAGTACCTAATAATCAGTTTTTTAAAACTGAAACAAAATGGCATTATTTATTGATACATTGCGTGACATTGTAATGAAAAAGGCATTTCTGTAATTCACGAAACCATTCTTTAATACGTTATATTTATCATTTTGACGAATGAGGGTGGTTGCTAATATTATAGAATATGCTAATATAATTATTACCTGCATACTTTCAAAGTATTTAGGTAGTATGACTTTACATTTGAATCAATATAATTTCAAATGGTAATGGATCCCTTTAAATTCTTTTTTTTAATCTTTAAAGGTTCAAAAATATTACTGTAACGGGCCAAACTCAGGTCAAAGAGTCACAATCTTGAAGTAAATCTTATTGAGATAAAGCTTAAAAACAGTATGACTTACAACCATATATTATTATAGTAGATTTTTGGGTTAGAAACCTTACTCTGTTTTTAATACAAATGAACGTTGGGCAATTTATAACATACGTTTATTATGAGTATTTGTGCGCCTTTAAACGTTACTTTGGCATTATGTGAACAAAAATAATACTTGAAAAAAAATTACTCAAATATGCCTATGTTTATTTTCCATAATATTTCGAGCGCATCGTTTTTGATGCAAATAAAAAAAAAAAAGTGTTAATAAATAATATTTGTCATGTAATTTATTGCTTTGGTTGTGTAGAAAACCCAATCCTGAATGGCTTTAGATGTTCTATAATCAGTCTTACTTCTTCATCATCATCATCATATTGTCATAAACAATGATTTCCTTACTCGATATTCTATTAAATTTGACACTCACTGTATTTTTAATGAAATTTTAAAAGTTATAAAAACGGATGTTTTATAATCTAGGTAGCAATAAATTAATTTACAAATAAAGAATTCAAGTATTGAAGTTATATAACCGTTAATTTTTTTTTATTTAAATACGGTTTTTGGGGGATAAAGTCAAAATCAGTTTTAAAAAAATTTACGAAAAGTTATATAAGTTTCATTTCGGCGTACTCTCAATACTTGATTTGAGAACTTCATGTTTTTTTACGAAGTGTTTATTGTAATGTTATAAAAAATGTGCAAGAGTTTGGAAAACAAAACTTGTTAAAACATTATTTACTTAATGGAATCGGCATAATGACAAACTCAATCATTTTTGTCAACTAACCCTAGTCTCCCGTAAACTGCACACCAGTTTACTCCAAAGTGTGAAATCTTAGGTGAATATGTGGCAAAACTATGTATGATAGATGTGTACCCCAAAGCGGCTCTATCTATTACGAAACTAATAAAAATAATCATTGAATTAATTAAAATGAATTGCAATTAAAATGAGATTGCGCATCGCTTACGGGAAAATTGTGTTAAAAATGTTTGAACCACGAAGTTGTAATGTACTTAATAATAATGTAATGTTCCTCAATTCAGGCACATTACTTTTAGGCATATGTTTTTACATTACATCTTTCATTCCTTCTCTTCTAAATTGTATTCTAGTAATGGGTACCCAATAACTATGGTGCCTTTCGGAAAGGGGGTAATTATTGTAATTTAATTGTAACTGAATTTAAATTCTTTTAAATTTATATCCCTAGCTTGTTTTCACTTTTTCTAATGCTAAGCTTTTTTCAATCGACTGCTACACTTTTGGCAATATTTTCACTAAATAAAAATACTTTTAAATAAAAGTTTACTTTCGTATTTTCTCACAACAAATTTTTCACTATTTTTTCAATAGTTCCATTGCTTTTCAGAAACACTGTCTTTGGAAACGTACATTTTCAAAGTTAAACACCTATTTTATTAAACACCTTCACTGCCAAGTCATATTTCGATTTTCATCCTAAGTTATACCAAATAATAATAGACTGTTTTCTATAAAAAATTTGAACTGATTAATTCATTCTTCTTAAACGGTACATGTAAATTATGGCAGTTCACTCAGCAACTCACTCACCTCTGTCACTTTTCCATCTCTTGATAGCTGTATCAAAAAAAGGAATATCGTTTTGAAAATATATTTTTTTAAGTATAATATTGTCCATTTTATCATTTGCCAGTAAAAGAGATGAAATCCAAATAAACATTAATCATTTTACTCAATTAGTTTTGTGATGAATGGCTTTTTGATACACTATGCAAGTCAAATATTTTGCAGGCCAAAGTGTGCTACGATTATTCGTTTTATAAAATTATTAACGTATGTTTCAGAACTTATAATGATACCAACACAATTTACTTCATTTCAATCAGAGAGGTATATTTAGTGTTTTGGAATCAAAATCGAATATATTTTTTGATATAAATAATATTTTATGGTTGCTTAAGCAATGCTTAATTATTTTTTTCTGTGAATTATTCTTCCATTTTATCTTACACGGTAAATGCCTTTTTATATAAAAATTATCTTTTTATTATTATTATTTTTTTTTTTTTTTTTTAAAACAGTAAAAAAAATTGTACATACACAAATCATAATAGGGCATTTACTGACTTCTTGAAAATATCTTAAATCATTATCATCTTTTAGTTCAGGATGTTGCATTTAAAAATGAACCTATTTTATTATCCTTTTCAACCATTTTGCATGACTTTTAAATAACCTCTTTTTTCTTTAAATTTTCAAATCATGTACCTTTAGTTTTAAAGACTTCCAGAAGAATAACTATAATTTCTCGCACAGTTATTGGCTAAAAAAGGTTATCAGTTTTGAAAATCTCTCAAAATTTTAAAAATATTGTCTTCTGGGGTCTATATTCACACTATTTTCATTAGATTAGTTTTGGGTATACATAGAAGACCTTGCCAACGTTCAAGGTAGGTAATGGCTAAGAGATTTTCTTATTTACGTTCTGAGTGTTTCATCTGACAATATATAAAAACTAATGGACACGACTACTGACTGCCTAAGATGTTATTTTTTAAGTATTTCGGTAAGAGATCAGAGTTTTTGGTTCATTTAATTATGCACGAAGTTAAATAATACCGACTTGCACGAATATCAAGGACTTAAACAAGGCATGGTAGATCTGCAAACCAGGGCGGCAAACACCTTGCACAAAATGATTTTATAACCGAGACAGGTGATTTGTTGCTTCAATAGATTGGTAATTACCCCTTTGAGTATAATTAACACCACCCCCAAAAACCAAAGGACCACAAAAAAACTGGTTGAATATGATTACTAACCTTTCCTTCCTAGAAGGGTATTTTGGACCCCCGGTTACTATAAAAGGGATCTAAAATACCCCATGTATAAATGGAAAGGTTAATTATTTAATATAATATCAACAGGAATACCTTCGAGAAGAGAATAATTGGAAGAGTTTCTGCAGTGATGGTGTATTTAAGTAGTTAAACCTAGATGTTGATTTTATAGCTAATTGGATTTATTGAACTCAAAGCAGTATCTAGCCGTTTACAAAATACCAATCACTCCAGAAACCGTAATTATGATCTGTCTCGTACGTTCCTTAGGGATTTGGGATGATCCGAATATTGACGGCGTGCTTTTTGAGAAATCCCTTTGAGTAAGTAAACGTTTCCATATCAGCTCAATGTAGAGTGGTGCATCACAATGTATGAAGCATGCAGAATGCGCTCCCGGTGTTCCAATGTGCCGAAGTCCTTCTTTCAATGTCACTTCCTTCCTTGAGGGCTATGTTTAAACATGGTAGGACCGAGCCAACTAACACATTTTAAATAATCAAACACCTGAAACGGGTACAGGAATAGCAATCAAAACAGTCTTTGAATACTTGAAACAAGGCGGTTTTTTGTCCAAAGCGCATTGTTAAGAAACTGTTTCAAATTTTTAATTTATAATATTATTTGTATGTCCATTCTTTCGTTAACCCTAGAGAGATAACCTTGTTTTATGGTACTGAAAAGATAAACTAGCACCTGAGAGGCGCACAATATTTAAAACCTATTTATTCAATAAATTTAAATAATTTTATATTTTTCAAATCAAAATGAATTTTCATATTATTAATAAGTAAATAAAACATAAATGTTTATTATAATTTTTTATTTTAAGAAAAATATGTAGGATATTAAAAACCCTTTACAAAAAGTAACAAAAACCAGCAGTCTTCTGTATTAAGGAAAATGCCACATTTAGTACCACAGTTTTGTTGCTATGACGGTATGCATCGTCATAGCAACAAAACTGTGGTACTTACCGAGCAAAAGCGACCGTCACTCGGCGGAGATGACCAACGACTGAGTTGGTTTGGCAACACAAGCTTGCACGCGCTTCGGTTAGAAAAAGACAGCGATATATTTGTTTCGTGGGCGCCTCGGGTTATCTTTCTAGGGTTAAAATTAATCAACCTCTGGGTTTACTGTCTTTTAAGGATAATTCATCTCGTAAAAAGTATTTAATGGTGATAAATTTGAGTGTATTTATTGACCGCTTCACTTTGCTTTTCCTGTATCTATTTGAAATGTGTCAGTTAGTTTGATGCCACCTGTACTCGTACTATCGATGTTGTGTCTCTATATAGCACCCAGTTCTCTAGACGCTTGCTTACCACTCGGTGTATTGGATATCTCTCTATAGGTGTTGGGTAAATTACCATACTTGATGTGTAATTTCATCACTTGTCTCTAATTGAAGGTCCCCCACCCAGACAGAGTAGCTAAATACGGAACTATAAGCCAGATATGTTATTCGTCCTTCCGAGACGGCTCGCAGGTATGTGGTATCAGTACCCTCTGCTGTACTTCTTCTACCTGTATCTCGTGTGCTCTGCTCTATTCCAAATCGGGTCAACTGCCCCTTATATAACACTATACGTACAAAGCGTTGCTTTATATAATACTTTGTTTTGCACCATTCTGCATGTACCTATTATAATAATCTATCAACCCTTGCCGACTAACAATTCACGAAGAACGTTCAATAGCAAGAGTTAAACGGGTATAAATCCTACCATTTTGTGATTTTTCGACCAGTTGTTAATCTCTGAAAGATAGCTGTTTTGGCAGTTACTAAAATACGTGCTAAAAATATTGATTAAACTATCAAAAGTTATGTCCACTAATACAGTGAAAGCCCCACCCTTTCCCTAGACTGTTTTAAAGACTAATGAGTCTTTTTTCAGTCCAGCACAACTCTACCGTTTTTTTAAAGCTAATCCGCGAAATTTAATAGATTCAGTTTAAAACTGGAAAAAGCGGAAGAAAAGAAGGTTAAATACGCGACAAATTGCTTTCATTGCCCTATCACTGTCTCGGCTCTAAGGTTGTCATAAACACATTCACCCCAACCTGCTCAAGGAGCTGGCCCAAATTTACAGTGATAGGGATATTATTAATTCTACCCCTGTCTACTACTAATAAATCGATATTTCAAAGGAAGAAAAAGTTAGAGATCGCTTGATGGAAAATTGCTATATAATGGCAAAATTTGTACCTGGTTATTCCGCCGTTGGACGATTCACAGAAATTGAGTCATATATATCTTGTAATTTAATAATTCCAGGATTCAAAAAACCTTTTCGAATAGAATATAATACATATCTAAATATTACCTGTTTTTAGTTCACATCCTTTTATAACCCGTATTATAACAGTAAATTTTCCAATAAAATAATTATCCTAATACTATTCCTCCTAATATTTATTTATTATAATATATCAACTATTTTTTCATGAATGCACCTCTATTGAAGTAACAAATTTATACAACTACTATAATTTATTTGATGTAAATGTATTCTGCCGTTCCATTACAATATTGTCAATTAAATGTATTATGGTTCATAAATATATTTTAAAATTAAATAAATTTTTAACAACAAATTAAAGAACTTGGAAAAATAATCAAATATACCTAAAATTACTGGTCACTACTTTGGTCTTCCAATAACTCCGTATTTTATGAGGTAAATTTTAATTTTTTATTCAAATTATCAGTACATCATCGTGGATGACCAGTGCAGTGTTTGCCTTTGTTTACTAATGTAAGCTTTTGTTTTTTAATGTTGTTTTAGACAAGGATGATTAAATAATCAAATGATCGAACATTTGCTTACTAAAGCAGGAAAAATTAACCTTATAATACAGGGTGTAACAAAACTCGATGTTCAAGCGGAAAACCAGTGAATCTACATACTGTTTGGAGTCGATTTTGTAGAATTTTTTTTTTCCCATATTTTCCCCATAGAAAATTGAGTACAATTTATTTTTTTTTCGATTTTTTTTTGGAAATTGTTATCAAATATTATGTATTTAGTCAAATTAATACTATCCATAAAAAAAACAAAATTTAAAAACGCTTTTTAATATGAGTTTTGAGCAATTTGACTTAATCTGCCATACTTATGAAAACTTTTGTGAGAAGAAAAAAAAATTTTTTTCAAGTCCAGATTCAAAAGTCATTTAACAAAATCGTCTCCAAATATGATGGAGATTCATGGTTTCCCGCTTGTACATCGAGTTTTGTTACAACTTACAAGGAAGCCATCAGCTCTTATGATTGCTTAATTATTATTAGATTAGTATAATAAACATAATACTTAGTGCATAAAACGATTCAGATAGACCCATGTCGATGCGATTTGATCATCCTTGTCGGCGTTACGCTACATTGACAAGAAAAATATGTAACCGCATTGAGTACCTATTTAATTTTAAGTCTAAATTAAATGAAATGAAATGAAATGAAATTTATTTCTGTCTAAATCCTCAGATTAGACGAAAAATAATTACTCACTGCAGTTTATTCTTCATCTAACTTTAGGCCTCGTTTATATGGATAATATGACATATTATGTGTGCCAATCATCGGTCCACAATTTATTATGAAAAAGATAATAAATAATATCTCAAAGAAGAATGTTTGATTTCATGTGTTTTCATTATAAATCGTAGGCCGAAGACTGCTCAATTCGCCTATATATTGTCGGCCCAGTGCTATTTAACATTTCTAGGAAACTTAAAACCTAAGGTCTTATCCAAATTTTAAATCATTGGATAATGACAACACTAGTAAGCAAATTTTTTCAAAACGAAAAGATGGAACTGGGGATGACGACCAGCAAATATTAAAATTGCGGTTTCTGCACTGCGATCACTCACGTGTCTACATTGCAGTTATGATACATAAAATATTACGGTAATCGGTATATTTTTAATAGAGATTTTATCGATTACTGTCATATACGCATCACAACTGCAATATACATGGTGTAACAAAACTCGTAGTTCAACCCGAAAATCTACATCATATTTGCAGTCGAATGTGTAATATGAATTTTGAATCTGAGATAAAAAAATAAATTTTTCTTCCAATAAAAGCCTTCATAAGTACAGCAGATAAAGTAAAAATTGCATTAATTCTTACTAAAAAAGCGGTTTTTTTGTTTTGTTTTCTCTATGAATAGTATTAATTTGACTAAATAAATAATATTTGATAACTATTTGCAAAAAATTGACGGAAAAAAAATCTACTTCTTTATCAATTTTCTCGAAAACTATGGGTCAAATCAAAAAATTTTCTCTACAAAATCGACTCTAAATATGATGTAGATTCCCTGGTTTCCCGCTTGTACATCGAGTATTGTTAAACGGTGTATATCTATGTACATTTTGATCGTATATATCTATATCATATTACTCATCTCAACGAGGTCTCATTCTGATGGCGTGGTCCAGTATCTCTCAGGGTTATTCCAGCGGGTGTCATTGCAGGCGAGCCTGTCGCTGCCCGGGTCTCCGTTCAACCTGCGGCGCGGCTCGAGGGGCTCCCACCAGCTGACGCTCCGCAACGGGCGCGGCCGCCTCGTGCCCCCCGGCACAGACCGCAAGCCGCTGGTGCTGTCCACCTACCTGGACGCCCAGGAGCACCTGCCCTACGCGGACGACTCCAATGCTGTCACGCCCATGTCCGAGGAGAACGGTGCCATCATTGTTCCCGTGTATTATGCTAATTTAGGTTAGTTTGCACGCGGTACTAACAATATAACAGCAGACACACTATTAATGCCCACTGTATCCAATTTGGTACATCTAACCTCACCTGACCAACCATGTCATATAGTACTGTTATCATTGATTTATTAATACACTTAGATTTGAACTGAACCCAAAAAATGAATGACACTTCAACTCCGCCAAAACCTCCAACTCCGCCAGACGCGTATTCAGTATTTCTTCTTAACCGCCGGCCGAGTCGGACGTTCAGAAAACATTCCGAAATGCCTTCCTGTGTAGTGTGAAACCGTGTAAAAAAACCGTACGGATAAAATTAACAAAAAAGATGGTGTAACTTTCCACATGTGAGTGTTTTTTTACATAGCCTAAAATAATTATTTTCAAAGAAAGTTTTCTTCTTAAATAATAGCCACAAGAAAAAAAAGTCATTTTAGATGCATGGTAAAATTCATGAAAACTCCTCGTAAGGAACGGGTTAGTATTGTATACTGTTACTGTAACCCTATATATAGCCCATACCTTTTGCGGTGTGTGGGCGGATGCTTGCCGGCAGTCGAAGAGCTCTGCTCGAAGGGTCGACCCGCGTAAGAATTAAAGGTGCGGAATCTTCGTGTCATTACTTTTTCTAAATAATTTACTCTGCAAGGCAGATCTAAGTGTATTATAAATCAATGACTGTTTCTATTTTTTAATTTTATTACAAATTTTCTATTTAAAGTACATTAGAGATACATAACTGTTACATGATGATGAAAAAAAACAATGGGAATGAGTCATCCATCTTTCAAAAAGCCGTTACTCGATTTTGTTTATTTTACAGGAGACGACTTTAGGGGTCAAAATTAATAATATTGCTGGGTTTAATAAACATTTTACTGTATAAACATATTTTGGAAACCGGTAAAGTACTGTACGATTAATATTTTTTATTTTTCAAGAAAATTCCTCAAAGAAAAAAAAAGAAAAAAAACAAAATAAATAAAATAAAAAATTTAAAAAATATATCAAATTTAAATATAAAAAAAATAAATAAATTGTGAATTCGAGATGCGCCTTTTTGAAAGACGGACTTAGAACATTTTAGGCACAACTTGTGCTAGGATATACACGATTCTTTTTTAAATATCATTTAAAGTATATTTTACTTTTAAATAAATCAAGGATCATCATGTTATCGATAGATTTTAAGGCCAATTAATCAAGTTTCCTAATTGGGTACAGTGAGTGTTAATGGGTTAAACAAAGAATACAGAGGGCCTATTAGTTTCAGTACGCACTGTGTTTTCCGTCGGCGCGTAACGTATTATGTCACTTTTAAGAAAATGCAGGAAAACATGTGTTTTCAAGCTTCCGGTATTAAATGCGTTATTATTTTTTAATATTGCAGGTGCCTATTATAAAATATAATTTACTTATGATTGATGAATCTGGGAAAAGGGTTGTTATCCTAGAGAATGGACTTATAAACTAAGAAAATATTTAACGTTTAGTTCGAGAATCAATTTCACTTTTTGGTTTCAGTTTTCAAAAATAATTTCTACAACCCAGTTTTTAGATTTCATAAATTGTAAAGATTATTATAAAAGTCCTCTGTATTCTTTACTCGTTAAGTCATGGGCATTTTCGCACTCGCAAATTAATATTTATACCTATTTATATATTACATTAAAATAAATCATTATACATTAATAAATTAATGATTGCTTACATTGTACGCTATGAAAAATTGAGAATGACTTCAGCTTAAATTGGCATAAAAACAGAAGAAAAAATACATACATTAACTTCTACAACACTTGGAACATCCACAAATAGTTAATTAACTCCAATTGACAATATTATGCTTATAAATTTGCTGGCTTCATTCGAGTACCGAATATTTGATTGATGCTTCTTTGTTTAGATGTTGTATAATATATCAAATTGTTTCCAAAATTCTGTAATTAAATACACCCCAATAACAGATATTGTACACAAAACACGATTTATTGTAAAAATGTAATTTTATTAACTCTACACGCTTACACTAACGATGTCAATAACAACACCCTTTTACCACTGTCTGCATGAAAAAAACCTAGTATATTTTAACACTACATTTCTAAATAATCGAAATATTAAGGCTTTTAAATAATTACGATATGACAAATTGAAATCCACATATTACCATTAAAAATCAAATTATTCATTTTAACTTTTAAAAAAATTGTAAAAGCAGTGTAAATTAATATTTTCCTGTATCTTTATCGGTACTTAGTATTTTTTAAACATCCAACTGCAGAAAATAACATTTATCCGAAAATAAAATATTTATACACATCCAATGCATTTCAATAATTAACTTGTAATTTGAAGTGTCGGAGAAAACATTTTTTATTTTCACTTAAAATAAGTTAAATGGAAAAACATACATTATTACAATCACAACATTTATACACAAAAACTTAACTTCACTGTTTCATACTATGTTATAAAAAATACTGTGTGGTAAGCAGTAAGCATGCATGATTTGGAAGAAGCTTTTGACACCACTCATTTGATTGTTGTATTTATAAATTAAAGTACCGTTAACGAAAAAAAAAACTAACTTTTTTAAAACGTTATTTTATTTTAATAATAATATTGAAGCAATTACTTGTTAGCTGCAATTTTTACTTCGAAAATTACTGTCGCTTTGTTCTATAAATATTTAAAATTATTATTACAACATAGTCATTCCTCAAATTTCAATGCGGTAGAAATTACAATTCCAAGAAAGCGATTTGAATTTAATCATAGTTTGCCTATTTAAATTTGGAATCTAAAAACATACCAATGCCTTAGAACTGATATTCAACAATTTCTGATATTCAAGTAATTCTAGAATGAATTTAACTTTTAACATTGATGAATGCTCTTTTTGAATTTGGAATTCTTACATAGCGATACCACCAAGTATTTGAATTTCCGCATAGTGATTCCTCATTAAATTAGAAATTCAACATAGCGATTCCACCAGAACAGATATTTATACATAGTGATTCCACTGTGTTTTGAAAATCAACATTTTTGTTCAAATATAAATTCTATTGGACTTATATAGGTATAATTAATCAAAATCGTGGCTCCACTGGACTGGAATTAAATCAGAATAGGTTAGCAATAACTGAATAGTAAATTAACTAGAAGGGAAAAGAGGGCGTTGATATACATAAAAAATTCAAACCAAACGTCTTCGAGTGACATTTTTCCAAAAATTCGAAATGTCGCATTGCGTTGTGGCATGAAGTCATGCAAAAAGGCAAATTAGGTTTTATAATAAGTGGCCACAACCGTTCTGGTTGAAAATATGAATTTCGGAGACTTCTAGTTAATTTACTATAACTGAATATCCCAATTAATTGCAAACTCCGGTTTCTAGAGGTTCTTTACCTACAATGAAAGCCCCACCCTTTCCTTAGACTGCTTTAAAGACTATTGAGTCTTTTTTCAGTCCAGCCAACTCTACCGATTTTTTCAACAAGCTAAACCGCGATTTTAAGATTGTTAGTGTGATAAAAATACGGATGAATTTACGATTATGTACGCGAACAAATGCTTTCATTGTACCCTACCACCGTCTCGGCTTATGTATTATAATTGTCATTGTTTCCATCACCCAAAACAACCAGAGTCGGCCCAAATTAACAGTGGGTAGGGATGTTAGTTTCTACCCCGATCATTATTTATTAGTAATTACAACCACCCGTGTGGAGACCGGTATCCCGCCTCGCCAGGCCCCCCATCCCAGACATCCACCCGTGCATCCGCGGTCAGGGTCTCAATGGAGGGGGGATTAGGGAAAGAGGGAGGGGACAGAACGCATGTGTGCATCTCACACTAACATCCTATCATCCTATCTGGCAGACACTATTTCATACGTCCCCTGCCGTACCTTTCACAATACCTATCCAAAGACCATCCTATCCTTACAAAAGACACAATACAATTGAGTTGAGGGATGGGATATATATTAGGTTCTTTACCTATTGACTTTTCTTCACTACCTCAGCTATATCATGACCCCCGATGATTGCAGGTTCCCGCCACTCGTCGTATACTTCCCACCAGAGCCGAGTGTCGTACACGTCCCACGGGGACCTGCTGGGGGGGCTGGGGGGCAAGCAGGCGCCCCCCACCAAGGAAGCCCGCCTGAGGGGCCGCTGCTCCAGGAACCAGAGCCTGTCCAGCCACCCCAACGGGAACCCCTACCAGGACACGAACCACAAACCACCGCTTAGGGAATATCTTAGTGTAAGTCGCAACTCTGACCTGTCGGGGAGTCCCGGCCACTGTAGCAGAAACCAGAGTCTGCAATGGGAACACTGATAAAACCATATCTTGCTTTACCTTATGTTCCTGCTGTATATAAGGACATATTTAAGCTAGTTTAGACGATTTTAAAAGAGAAGTGGGATACTTTTGAAATTCTAGGTGAGTATAATGCTCATTTTTCGTGACATACGAAAAACATATTTAAAAGGTGATTGTATAAAGAGTTACTACAAGTACGCTAAATAAACTATAATTATATTGCTCAATGTCAAATTTATATTGAAATGATTTGTTTTCATGAGATAAAAGATTATATACCTAAATTGTAAAATTGTTAACACGTTTTGAACGTATACAAATACTTGTGGACAAATTACTGGATTATACCCATGCTGGGCTGATATCAGAGTTAAAGTTAAAAGCAAACAAAAATTGAAGAGACATCTTCAGGCGTCTTCTAGTAAGTAATTAAGTTCGGATGAACCTTACCTACACCAATAAAGTTAGATTGCCAAAAAACGCTTAGCCATTTTCATTTTTTCTCAACGGATATCACTTATTAGAAATCTGTCGAAAAACCAACTCACATTTTCTCACTTCTGTACAAACTCAACATAAATAGAAGTTTAAAAAACTTCTGTACAAACTCAACATGTCAGATGATAAAAATTTGTCATGGGGGATGTTGTCAATACATCAAGTGGCCACTTCAGCCAATGACAGGTCATAAGCCCTGTAAACGCCTAAATAACCCACATTCGTTTCCAGAGTTTCTCTGTCTCTGTTGAGATATCAATAATATCTGTAAGATTGTTGTTTTGCAAAACCTAAAAGTAGATGCGTAATGATCGATACAAGGAAATGGGTAGCTAGAAAATATCTCAAAACAGAAAATTTCAGTCAGTCGAATTAATTGTTTTTTTTAATTATTATTATTAAGATTGATTTCTTCATAGAATTGTTATCTAATGTGGTGTTCCGACTTTCAGGAAATGAGTTCTGAGTGCACAGACGAGGCAGGAAAAGTACTGAAACATTCCAGCGACAATCCCTTCATAGAACCAGCACAACAACAGACTGTAGTAGATATGAAAGGTATTTTTTTATATTCGTTTTCTCCGAGTGCTAATGAATATAAACAATATTTAATAAAATAATTAATTTATTATATTCTTTGATAACTAGAATTCGAACTCTTCGAGCAGGTAGCTATGTTTGAGATAGAATATGCAACGGAACTTATCCAACATTTGTTGGTGTACCCGTATTTCAGTAATTTTTTATAGCCACATTGTTTTGCGCAGAATTGGTATTATTTTGTTCATTTAAGATGTCGAAATTTTGCAAAGCATCATTATCTTTATCCATATTCAAAGAAAGACGTAGAGCTCTACATTATTTAATCAATGACCAACCAAAAAGGTTTACACTGTATAATAGTACCTAGTGGAATTTTTAAATGTGACTAGGCTACTTACCTTTTCAAGCTCCTAATTTATATAATAGACGCAAAAATCAGTTAATATTTGATGTTTTATGATTATTAACCGCTTAATTCTAGATGTAATGGTCCTGAACGATATCATAGAACAAGCGGCAGGAAGGCAGAGCAGAGCTAGTGATCAAGGAGGTAAATATTCACAGAATCATGAGTCTTCTATCTTCACTCATCTCTGCATCCATTTGTGACAAACCTCCATTGTGTTCATGTGATTATTCTCATTCATTATTACCACTTCCACGATTGTCCATCTCGTCGTTTGTAGTTGTGTTCTGTTTATCTGTAGAAAATTAACATTTCATTTTGTCATTGTGTAGAGTTAGACTTTCAACTTGATTTCTGTGTGTCAATCGTATTATTTCAATGTCAATTTTTTTATTCATTTAACTGTTAGGTATTGCAAATGTATTAAAATTTCAGTGAATTATGCTTTTTTACATTTTAATTTACGTTTACCATTTTTTTCAACGAATGACAACGAATGATTGACAATCCAAGATTTTTTCATAACTTTTAACGTTTATTTTTTTGATGGTTTAACATAATGCCACCCTTTCATGACCATATTATTATGTGCATATCATTTTTTTTCAAAATTCAGAAATATATTTTTATTATTTTTACACATTTTACATATAAATATATTATATGTATATTATTTATAATGCATGTTCTTCTGTTTAGTATTGGTTTGATACAATATTACTTTACCAAAATATTGTTTTTAAGTGATTGGTTTACCTCAGGGGGATTGAGATCTGAAGATGCTCTCATCCGGCGGTGAAAATTGTTTTGCATAGCTAACTGAAAAAATAGATATTTGAATTTTTTGTATGTGCTTGGCATTTTTATTTTATCACGCTATTCAACTAAAAATTATGAGCATGATTTATAATTTAAATTTTGAGCATGATTTATAATTTAAATTTTCATACGATAAATTAAATTTAAAAACCAAAGTAAAATTTTGTAATCTACGTAGTTTTTGGATTTGATACATTTTCAAATTAATAGGTACATTTATTTTCTGCTATAAGAAATATGCATTTACCACATTTTTTTGTATAATACACTACTTTAAAGTGATTGGAATAACAGCATTTAAAAATATATATCTTTGTTTTTGCACAACATGCACATTATATAATATATATTTTAAATAGAAACACATTTATTTTACGAAAAAACTGTAAAAATGTATGCTTATCCATATATGAAGATTCTAATATTATATTGTACATACATAATATTTATTATATAGTTACCCTTTTTACGATTAATTGACATTACTTTTTTAAACACTAAATCAAAATACGCATTTGAATAGTAACAATAATTGGAACGGATAGGTGATTATTTTTTATTATGTTTTATTCATGATTTAAAATGAAGATTTGTTTCTCTGCACAAGTGTGGTTTTATTTAGAATTTACCAAAAATTAAAAAAAAAACTTAGTCAAAATAAATAATATCGGAATCGTGCAGGTTTTGTCATAAATCTTTAGTCATTGTCATAATCAAATATTTGAACCTCATCTACCTACCATAATGGTGATAGTATTAGTGAGTGACATTGACCAAGTGTGTGTAAATTAATATTATTAATACCTGGTGTGGATATTCGCTAATAAGCGGAATGGGGAATGTTGTAGTAGGCATAAAGTGCCACTTAAAACCGGCCAATGACAGGTCGTGAACCCTGTAAAACGCTCGAACATCTCCATATTCCTGAATTTTTTAAAGAATTTCTTACCATCATCTCCTGTAGGGATATAAAATGAAATATAAATTAATATTGTTTAACTGATTATATTTTTTGTAAATAATGTCGACCAAGACAAAAAAACATTAACTTGTAAAATGCTTTCCTCAGCACGGGGTCCCCCAGTGAAGAATGCATTAAAAATAACAATATGACGTTCTTAAAAAACTGCAATGTACTAAAAATAAAAAATAAAAGTGTTTTGCTTATACATTTAAGTTGCATTATAAAGTTTATCGATAAATTAATCGCTTTATTATAAAGCTTGGTACAAATAGAATTTTCTCGTTTGAGTTTTCGCACCAATATTGTTATAATCAAATATGATTTGCACGCACATTCGTAAATGTTACGACTGGTATTTATTGGCTTCTGATTATAAATTGATTTGACCCGATTTTAGTAGATTTTCAGTGATTTTAGTGTCCTGATTGAATTATGACACCAGCATTAGGTGTGCTACATAATATTATACCAAATGTACTATTGGATTTTTAATTGCACAAGTGTTTTATAACGTGTAGGTTAAATAAAAAACTATTGTAAGTGCATTCAAATGCACTGAATACATAAATTAATAATATTTAAAAAGCAGAGAACTATTTATTAGAATTTCCAATAATTCCCTCCTAATTTTTTTCTAACCCAAGTCCGCTTTTTACATTGGTGACTAAATTTACAGTTGTTAACTTTCAGTTAATATTTTTTTATCTAAACATACTGAAATTAAATGTATTTTTATTTAACCAACACGTTTGTCGAAATTAAGACAGATTGGAGGATCTTAATTCGATTGCCTTTTGAGATGGCACTTATCAAAATTTTAATACCGTAATATTCACCAAAATTTGTTTTTGAAATACACTTTTGATATTTGAGTCGTACATTAACAAAACAAGCCACATCGATTATATTGGTACTTCACATAATCACACGTGGTCGTGTGGTTTTTAACACGAAATATTTCATATATGATACCCTGAAACATAAGACAGATCATCTTGCGTTCGTGTAATAAAAAAATGAACAAGATACATTGTACGCGATGCACCAATGTAGTGCTCTATGCACCATTTGGTACACATAAGAAATAGATAGTAAACATGATTTACTTTGTTATTCCCTCTCACATCTCCATTGGTAAAATTAAAAAATGATTTTTGAAAACCAAACAACTGAAAAATATTTAAAATACGTATTTTGGACTAGATCTTTTGCACAAAAAAATTAGTCAAAAGGGGGGCCGTCTATAGTAAGTTACCTACTACGTAGGTACATAAAATAAGTTTTATTTTTTATTCCTATGCATAAAAAACTTCCACAGCCTCCATGAGCGTTACTAACCAATCCTAAAACGTTGATTTATCAGGTGAAGTAAAAATAATGATGTAAACCACGACAGCCTCCATTTACTTCTATATTTGGAATAATCAGTGTCTTCTTAAATAATCAGTATCAAAACTATTTAAATGAACAAAACTTTGTTTTTAGCAATCTTTTTATTATTAATCTAAAATCCCGACCGGCTGACTTCGAGGCAAGACGTGTCTTTTTTTCAATTATTTAAAAATAAAAAAATATTCTTGTACCCTTGAAGAGACACGTGTTGCCTCTAATCCGGTCGGGAGTAAGATCAATAATAAAATAGTAGTTAAAAACAAAGTTTTTTTTATTTCAATAGTTTTTAATGAATAGCTATATACAAAGTGAGTGCTTCTAACATAAATTTCAAATCAATATTATACTCACCCATATAAAAATGCTTGTGACAATGTATTTATGCGGACAGTTGTGGCTTGTTTCTCGAATAACGGTTACGAGTTCATTTCATAACAAGTTAAAAGACGTTTTTTCAGCTTTTTAGCGGGCTTTTCAACATTACTATCTCTTTCCCCCTGTGTATTGACCTAACCAATGTAAAGTACGTTTCATTAACCAATACTAATACTTGGGAATTGGCAGTGTCCATATACTACTTCCCTCCGACAGAGGACGACGAGGATGGGCCGACCCTGAAGGACAGGGCTCTAGAAGGCTTGATGGCGCTTAAAAGCGGAAATTATGTGAGTAAATTTGTCCATTGTTCTCATATTCATTACCGATTAGGTACAAATACACTAAGGACCTATCGCATCTTTAAAACAACAGCAAAACTAAACAAAACAGTGTTTTTTTCATTACTAGTTTATTCCATGACAAGATTTGTGATTTTTTAGATTCTTCGATCAGTTTTTTAGTTTTCTTATGATTTAAAAAATCCTAACTCCAGTATAACTCAAAATTTTTATATTTTGTAGTGGCACTGTCATATTAAAGGTCATGTTTAAACAAATTATTTCCTCGGTACTTAACTTGTAACTTTCAACTAACCACCTGTTGCTATTTATTCACCATGATAGTTTTTACACAAATTATCTTATCTATCCTCAACTTCCGTTTGAAACAATTTTTCTATTTAAATCTTTCAGTTTTTTACGGCAACTTTTGCGATTGAAGCGACTCTGAAATTGATAGCCATGAGCCCAAAGTACTACTTTCAAGAAGGATGGAATATCTTCGACTTCATCATCGTGGCCTTATCTCTACTTGAACTTGGCTTAGAAGGAGTTCAGGGATTATCTGTTTTGAGATCTTTCCGATTGGTAATATTACTTTTATTACTTACATACTATCTGTTGTTATTAACACTGATTAGTTTTAAGTTGTTCTGTGAATTGTTACTACCTTCGTTATTACTGCAAACAGGTTGAGCCCTGCATTATCCAATTTCCTGAATATCTAATCGTCAAGTCTACTTAATTATTTTTATCAACTAACACGAGTCTCTACACCTGCATCAATGCGACAATAATGTATTTTTAAGTTTTAAGAATATAGGAACAAAGGATTGGTTTTGTGACAGAGTTGACCTTTAGAACTATTAAATATATTTCATTTGCAAAAGAAGTCCATCTCCCTTTGGTGGTTTTCGCTTCATGTCTTTTGGAGTTCGTTCGTTTTATTTCACATAAAAATATCCTTTCCCCCTCAATATGACGCGGGGAGGGTTTTACCCTGAACAAACAAATAAACAAAACATTTATTTCGAGTTATTTCTAAAATTATTGTGACAACGTTTTCTACGTTTAAATATGGCTTTAAGCATTGATTTATAATACACTTAGATCTGCCTTGCAGAGTAAATTATTTAGAAAAAGTAATGACACGAAGATTCCGCACCTTTAATTCTTACCAATACACTAACACGGGTCCGACCTAAGAGCCCTTCGACTGCCGGCAAGCATCCGCACACACACCGCAAAAGGTATGGGCTATATATAGGTTTACAGTAAAAGTATACAATACTAACCCGTTCCTTACGAGGAGCGTTCATGAATTTAACCATGCATCTAAAATGACTTTTTTTTCTTGTGGACGGCTATTATTTAAGAAGAACACTTTCTTTGAATAATAATTATTTTAGGCTATGTAAACAAATATAAATTAACACTTACATGTGGAAAGTAACACAATCTTTTTTCTTAATTTTATCCGTACGGTTTTTACACGATTTCACTACACAGGAAGGCATTTCGGAATGTTTTCTGAACGTCCGACTCGGCCGGCGGTTAAAGAAATACTGAATACGCGTCTGGCGGAGTAGGAGGTTTTGGCGGAGTTCAAGTGTCATTCATTTATTGGGTTCGGTTCAAATCTAAGTGTATTAATAAATCAATTGGCTTCAAGTATTTATGGAACAATACACAATAATAACAATCATTTGGATTTTTTAAAATTTACTAACATACATTTGTTAATAATAATACCGCCTGCGATTGTATCAAGAAGTCTGGTACCCACTTGGTTGTACGTTAGTTAAATGAACTTATGAATAAAGCTCGCCAATAGACGAATAGGTGAAATATTAATGATGGAAGTTGAGATGACGCAGTTACGACTAGATGTAGTGTTTAAAAACTAGCAATGTTTTCAGCTCCGTGTTTTCAAGTTGGCCAAATCCTGGCCAACCCTGAACCTCCTGATTTCCATAATGGGCAGAACTGTCGGTGCTCTCGGGAACCTCACCTTTGTACTTTGCATTATCATATTTATATTTGCCGTCATGGGGATGCAGTTGTTTGGCAAGAATTACACAGGTGTGGACACTCCCACACGGTTGGCTCCGATTATTTCAGTTTACACTTTTACATCTTTTATTTGAAAGTTAATTAATTTGAAATTTTCAATTCGAAGCTTGTTAAAAACTAAGCTTGCTGAAATTTGTAGGGATTGGTTGTACCGCTGACTGCTGCTTAGCTTCGAAGAATAATTCCATTTTTTCAGGAATTTATCATATTATTATTATGCTGACTTCTGCTAAACGAAGATTTTTAGAACAAGGATAAAGAGTGTAACTAAGAACATAATATTATATCGTTACTGCAAACTTAATTGACAAAATATTACCAAGGCCGTGAATTTTCGTTCATCTTTAATCTCTCTAAATATATTAATGAGAGCCTATTCAAAAATAAAAAAATTGTGTAACATCCCACGGTTGAAAATTAAAATAGTTTTTGTTTTACTTAAATGTAAATTTACTGAAGAAATAAGACAAATCTGACATAAATATTTTCAGACTATCTTTAATTAAAGTTTTGTAGGTTGTATTACCTACTATTCTTACGGGGCGGGGTCACCAAGAGAAAGTTTTTGATACGGTTTTGTACTTTTGTATACCTACAACAACTCATTAAATTTTAATATTGAATTAATAAATTTATTGAATTTTTTACGAAAAGGTACTAAAACATTCAATTAAAAATGCGCCTTTTATTTCTTCAGTAAAAATATCCACATTTAAAGATATTCAAGAAACTTAAAGACCTTTGTAATTTTATTGTTATCATGAATTTTTATCATATTTGTCTTAAGGTTTTCATATTTTATTGTACATATTCCCGAAATCTATAAGCACAATACTAAAATAACAGTGGCATCAAAGAAAATAATTTTGTAACACTACAAATTAAATTTTAAAAAAACAAACCTAAGTATCCTTACAAAATTAACATTTAATCAGATTCACAACACTAATTATAACCCTACATGGCCATGTCTTTAATGCCAAATTCCAAAAGTGTATTTATACCACATATACATTTTACAATAAACAGGTAATTCAATTCCAATTCAAGCTTGCATTGCTTATTTGCGATAAGTGATAGACGTAACAAGAAAAATACCTACCTAATTATTAAATGAATTGGGGATACTTCACAAAGCGTGGTAAATTTTATTAGGACTAGTCTATTGGTAAATCCATAGATAGGTTATAAAATTTATACAGTAGGTTAAGATAGGTTGGGTTTAATTAAATATTTTAAAATCAAATAGCTATTTAAAATCGAAATTTTTATACAGTAGGTTCAGATTTTTAAATCCAACCAATCACAGCTTTGCCCATTTCTATGCTTACCTCTATAATCCAGAGAGTAAAAACTTTTGTGGAATTTTGACAGCTCTACCACGCTTTGTGAAGTATCCCCAATGATTTTTTGAGAGCCCCCGAAAAAAAAATTACACAATGGGAATTATATTTGCAAAAAAACATAATTCTTTATTATGTCTATTCTATGGCAATATAGGTACCTACTCGTAATTACTCGATCAACACATCCAATTTATTGGTCGCCTGTCGCTTACACTAACTCAAACCACACCGATTTGTTATAAAAATATTTTTCCTTCCAATTTACTGCACAAAGTAATCTTGCTTTTGCAGCTTCGAGTATTCAAGTTGGCAAAATCCTGGCCCACCCTAAACTTGCTTATTTCTATAATGGGAAGAACTATGGGAGCCCTGGGTAACCTGACGTTCGTGTTGTGTATTATCATCTTCATATTTGCCGTGATGGGAATGCAACTTTTTGGCAAAAATTATGTTGGTAAGTATCGTCCAAATATAAAAAAAATACATTCTCGATCAAAGACTACAAAGAAGGTAATTTTTGTGCTCTTTATTTCCACTCATTTGAAATTATTGTGCACTTTGTGTACATAATTATTTATTATGTATTCAGCCTACAAAATATTTATTAGTAGGTATTATAGAAAAGGTGAATTCGATGAGACTTATGCTGGTAAATTTAAACCACAATTACAATGATTGTCTTTTTGCACTGTTGCATGTAAAATATCTTGAAATATAAAAAAAACAATTTTAAAGTTATTATATTATTACAAAACATTAATTAACTAGATGGTTAAAATTATACCAACAAACCCCCCTTAATTAAAAAAAATAATAAAGTACCTACCTGCACGATTGACATTTTTTTAAAAAAAAAGAGCGAAATTCAGAAATCACTTAATTTGTTTTTTCACGTTTCTCACTATGTGAAAATTTCCCGCTCTTTTCTATCTGTCAAGTGGATTTAAAACTGTAAAATTAAGATAATCCAACTCATCTCCTCTCAATGGATAGTCACCGCTGTGTTTATAAGATAATGCGACTTTATTGTATTTTAAACAGATTTTTATCTAACGCAATTTTCCCGCCCAGATAACGTGGACCGGTTTCCCGACGGTGACCTCCCGAGATGGAATTTCACCGACTTCATGCACAGTTTCATGATAGTGTTCAGGGTGCTGTGTGGAGAGTGGATAGAGTCCATGTGGGACTGTATGCTGGTCGGAGACGTCTCCTGCATACCCTTCTTTCTGGCCACTGTCGTCATTGGAAATCTTGTGGTATGTATAGACCTTTGTTAATTTAGTAATGTATAGACTTGAGCATGAGCAAGTTACCACTGCGAGATACAAACAATACACTTGTCCTCGTGTGTATAGTAGTTAGTGTGTCGGGCTGCCATGCATGAAGTCGCGGGTTCGATTTCCTGGGTCAATATGAAATGTGGTTCAATGTGGTATTTCACATTAAAAAATATATCATAAGTGATATATTTTTATAACCTTTTACTGATACTGAAGTGAACGACTGATCATCTTGCCTTCATGTAAATAAATAATCTTAGTTACCCTGAATTTGGTACCAATGCAGTGCACTATGCACCATTAAGTGTGGACAAGGGAAAGTAGTAGCAAACATTAGTTTTCTGTTTATATTTTGGCCCCATTTTCCATTAGATTTTAATTTGTTTTATGGCCCACACTAAAAATGTTTTCCCATCTCTAGTTTAGTCTAGATAATATTTTTTACTTGTTTAGTGGGGTGATCAATATGTCGACATGTAGAAACAGGTCATTAATAGGTCGATATCGACCTTGTATTGATGTAGATCTATTGAAAATAGACAAAACAAGGGCAATAAACACTTATATCAACCTCGTGGCGACCCGTATTTACATGTCGATATATTAATACAGGTTATTAACTGAAATTCTCATCATTGTTTCACTATCACTCCAGGTTCTTAACCTCTTCTTGGCCCTGCTCCTGTCAAATTTCGGCTCGTCCAGTCTATCGGCGCCCACGGCCGACCAGGAGACCAACAAGATAGCGGAGGCCTTCAACCGCATCTCCCGCTTCAACGCCTGGGTCAAGCGGAGCGTCGCCAACTTCTTCAAGTTCATAAAAAACAAGCTCACCAACCAAATAGCCGAGCATGCTCCAGGTGAGGTGCCAACCTAACAAACTAGAAACTAACCCAACCTTACTAAATCAAATATAACATAACCTTAACTCCTCCATTCCTTCCGCATCTTGGGTAAATGCATTGGTATGTCAGGTGAATGCTTAGAGTAATGACGCGCAGGCTATAGAGGGGCCCTAACGGTCAAAAACCATTCTATGATTGTCAAACACGAAGTTGGCTGTAGTTTGCAGCAAAACAAATGCCAATGTTTTACAAATGCCTAATGCGGCCTTGGCATATCGACAGTAATCAAACTGTCACTATCAACAGTAAACATACTTTAATTTACAAATTGATCACCTAAATTAAGAAAAACTGGTAAATAATGTAAATATGTTGATAAAAGGAAAGTTTTTATACAAATTATACCCATGTTAGGACAATATATGCCAAAATCAATGTAAATCAAAATAATTATTTATCGAAATCAATTACCTGTGAAATGTGACTCCTTTAACACCTTTGACACTCTTACTGCTACAACCAAGCATACTACAATTCACCATTGCCGTTTTTGATGATTAAAATCAGGAAGTATCCACGTTATTTACTAGCAAAGCGACGAAAGTGACGGTTACGCGTCTGTTGTCAAACAAATAATAATGGCCGCCAGCAGAGTGAAGTTGTCGCTAACCAAAAATTTGCAACGCTCCCGCTCTATGGGAAACGGCGAAAGGGCCTCTCTATAGCCTGCGCGTCATTACTCTAAGGGTGAATGTATATTTATTTTTAAACTCATCTAACCTAACCTAACTCTACTAAACCTAATTAACCAAGTTCAAAGAACAAGCTAACCAACCTTATCCTAACCCAATGATGTTTATTTTACATAGAGAGTCTATTGCCTTCCGTTCCTTGTCTTGTCCTAGTCCTAGGAAGATTAAGACAATTTTGTCTCAATCTCAACTTGTTAGAGGGAAATAGAATGATTCAAATATTTAGATAGTGGAATATAGATATAGTTGTTTTTGTTTTACTGCAAAATACAAATGGAACATAAAATTGAATTCCTTTCAATGAACCTAACCTAATCTAAACAAGCTTCACACTAACTTCGGCTTTGTAGATCATCATTTCTGTTGCGTGATGATGCACCAACGGCCCAGAATCTAGACAGGACTGTAACAGACTCTCATATTGAATGCGGACGTGACTATACTAAAGTTAGGCGATCAAGCAAGTTTTATAACCTTCTTAAACTCATCCAAACCATGGTTTATCCATCAAGATGATTTTAAGAAATATATTGGTTAATAGAAAAATACAAAATATTCCTTTTGAATTTTTTTTCGTTTATTGAACAAGAGAAAAACCAATGATATATATATATATATATATATATATATTTGTTTTTTTCTGTAAGTTGTACATATTATGTATGAATGTTGTGATTTGTGAGAATAATGTTTCCATTATTAACCCTTGCTGTTTTCATTGAGTCTTGCTTGATGTTCTGTCTAACAATGTCAAAATGTATCAAACATTCTTAGATTGATTCAAAACAATGTTTTCATTTATTATTATTATCGATTTTACGCGCATTGTAAAAAAATCACCTTTTTAAACTGTAAAAAAAAAAAATAACTGCCTGAAAATACCCGTTACTAATTTTTAAAACTTGCACTTAATTTTTTTTATATTAAATTTTATTATCTATGCGATATTGTATAGTTATATAAACCTATAATTCTATTGCTAAATTAGATAATAATAATTGTGGAAATATGCCTTGTCTATTTTATTTACAAATTTATTGTAAAATCTAAGAATTTTGAATCAATCACTGAATGTTTACTATGCACGCTGTGTTTGTCCGATCTTTTGATATTATATCTAAACCTTTTACTTCTTGTAAGATTGTTATGTATTTATACTAATAATGTTGTAGATCTTGTATTTTCTGTGAATATTTCATTTTATTCATTTTTTAACAGTAAACTTTTAAGTAAAATTATCTTTTATGAAAAAATAACTCAAATACAAGAAATGCATTTATTTCACCATTTTTATTGAAAAATTGTATTTTGGTAAGTATGAAAAAATATACCAATGATGTTAATTTTTGAAAATTACAACAATTTTTGTTTTTAAGTTTTTTCTTCCGAATTTGTGTTCCTTGTTAAAAATTGTCAAATAATCTGTCTGTAATTTTAATGTCTTCCATTTCTAAAACAACTTTACTTTGAATATTTTTCACTAAGTACTTATATGACTATCACTAAGTATACAATATGAATACATACTGCAATAAATTATACAATTATTGAGCACTAGGCCTTTTTGGGTGGGTAAAAATGAAGGTTAGTACATTGAGAAATTTTTAGTTGGCAAAGATGAACACATTTGAAACCATGCATTTTCATCTTAGTTTATCTAATAATAAATATTTACATATTTAAACCCAAGAAAAGTGGATAGTTCCATATGTTTTCATTATTAATTGTCAACCGGAGTTTGCTCAAGCACCTACATATTACTGCCGTTCGATGACTAAAAATCCATTAAGCGAAAAAAAACAAAATTTTGTTTATGAGTGTTTATGAGAAAAAACGGTGAAAATTTTTTCCTCTAGCCTAATGAGCTATATTATCTAGGCCCAAAAAAAATCTAAGTTGTTTAAGCTCCCAGGGCTGAGATTTTCCACCTTTTTTGCTGGTAGAAAAGAAATAGTTTTGCAGATACGCACCCAAACAATGTTGTGTCAACTTGCTGTTTAGTCCGTGTTGTAATACTAATTGTATTAGACAGATAAGAGGTCATGCTCTGGTTTTAAGGTTTGTCGTTTTATACACCCTGTACCCTGTACCCTGTCCACATTGCCGTTTATTTTATCCTTTATTCAACAAGGTAGGTACTGGTATTACATTACTATTTTAGCACTGAGTTATAATAAATAACAATACATTCAGTAGATTAATCATTTTTTTAAAAGTATTAATCAAGTTTGGAAAAATATTGAAAATTTGATTGATACTATTAAATTTTATCAAAAAGAGCATTTTTCATTATATCGGTATGTATAAATCAAAATGGTGGGAGGCCACTTTTTTTAGTTTTTTTTGTCCTTTTATGATATTAAAATAATACACACACATTAAATCTAATGTGATTCTATTAGTTTAAAAAATTGTGCCTGCTCTATTTGTATAATACTTTTAATTTCATGCATCTAAAATTTAACAGTAACAACACATCTGATTATAGCAAATTATCCATAATTTTTCGCTATAAATATATTAATTTTAGTATCACTAAAATACATCACTAAAGACAATGCAATTTATTTGATTTTCTCATACTCATTCACCCTACTACTCTTTTTCCTTATCTGCACCCAATGGTGCATAGGGCACTGCATTGGTACACCAAGTCCGCCTCGTAGCATAGCGTAATAGTAACACATTAACATTACCGCTGAAAATACTTTTTATTTACTTTTTTATACACAATTTGACTTAAAATATCTGTTCTTACACAAGTAATAACCATCAAACTTACTTTAATTATGATATTTTTTATTTATTGTTTTTATCTGATAATTTAATAGTGTTGCCAGTAAGTGATGGCAGTTGACACCAGTATGTAACAGATTGAATAATGGTGTTAATGCTATGTGCTTTGGATTTCACAAGTAATATTTAATACATACCACATTGAGAAAATACATAGTAAAACTGATTAAAGTTTTTTATTTAAAAAAATAGTTTTTGCTGACAAATTGTTTTTGCCATCAATTTTTTTAATATGGTACCTGGTATATGGTACCACACCCTAATTATGTAATATGGTACCTCTATGCTAACTAACACACTCAGATGTAATATGGTACCCTCTATGCCGACTAACACACTCAAATGATGTAATATGGTACCCTCTATGCTGACTAACACACTCAAATTATGTAATATGGTACCTTCTATGCTGACTAACACACTCAAATTATGTTATATTTTTGTTATTAAATAATAGATATGCAGATAGTTTTTTTTTCCCATAAAATAACTAAATATCAATTTTTCTAAAATTGGCTTATGAATATCATTGTCACAGATTTTTCAAACTTACCAATTATTGGTGTTGTAACCAGCTAAGCGTACGATGCTATTTCAAAGCTTGTTTAGGATAAAAACATGTAATTTTATACAGCTTTAGTTTGGTATATCTAAGCACGCAAATTATTCACTAAAATCTTCGAACAAGAATTACATACTACCCTGTCCGAGGTGTCTAGTCACCTACCACCTCACTCACTATGTCATCACTAGAAATTTACGTCACACGTATCGTGTTATGAAATTAACCTTAGGAAGCGTATATTTTAAGTTTTTTTTTTATGGAGACGCCTCTTCTGGTGAATTCTTGTTCGAGGACTAAAAATAGTTATTTTACAAAACTATAATTTGCCGGTTGGTTTCTGCATTATATCAATAATCTTGATGCACTTAAAGTTTACACTTTTTATTATTATTTGGAGCCATCTATAAATCACGTCAATAAGGGATTCAAAAACGTTCCACAGTTCATTCCAAATCAAGTTTTTACTTTGAATTCATATTTAATTTTATATCCATAGAAGAACAATGTTTGTCTGTGGTTTGAAAACGGTATTGAACCAAAATGCCTACAACTGATAATTCAAGCTGAGATGAAACAAACATTTGAATGAAGCTGTTAATTACCTCCCCACTGGGAGACATAAATGGAACACAAAATTTGACTTTGAGAAAATTGTTGACATAATTCATGGACAGCTCCTTATCAGGAGGGTAGGCAACTACAGCTCGTAACCCCTTATATTATACTAATCTTGTATATTTTATTTTGCAAATTTTAGTATTAAGTTGCTTGTCGTAGAATTGTATTACCAAACCTTAAAATCGGTTCTGCCCCTCGAGTTGAGAGTAAATTCTAAAATGGCGGTCTGTGGCGTGATTGGTCTGTTCCCGGCGGGGCTCAGGTCTAAAGGCCGCGCTGTGTGGTCGCTGTGTGTCCGCAGAGCGGGGCGTCGATGGCGAGATGGAGATGGGCGGAGACCTGGACGACGCCGTCATCTACCGCGACAAGAAGCACAAGGACCAACTGGAGGTGGCCATAGGAGACGGCATGGAGTTCACTATTCACGGTAAAGCTATTGCATCTTTCAGATCGGGCTGTTAGAAGGAAAGCCAACAATCTCCATCTTTCCGTTTTCTTATAGCCCATGTATTCCCATTTCGCATTATGAATTTAAACTGTGCTAATTCAAAAAAGTCAGCTATTGGGAAATCGCCAAAAACTTATTTTATTTCACTACTTTCATTGAATTTCATTTAAAGAAAAATACATCGCAACAGGAAAGAGATACGAACATGTTTCTTGGACAGAAATGTGGTGGTTGATGTGGACTAGCATTCTCAGTTAATTTTCGGCCAATTAATTAAGATTTAATGCAGTATAGTAATCACGGAGCGATATGTATTCCCGTGCAAATCAATTTTAGATGATTAGTGTAATTTTAGGTGGTGTCTGACTTTGCTTCTAATGACCTCAATTTATCACATGTTTCGAAAAGTTTAAAAAATTCTAATCTAATCATACTTCACAGACTGGAACAGTCCCAAAACAGCAAACTCTTGAGTTTTATGAATGGGTGGCTCAGGATGATTATATTAGCTAGTTTGACTAATAATTCAAAAGTGAGGCAATAGGCACAAATCTCTGATTTTAACTGTCTACAATCAAAGGCGATTCATCTGACTGTATTGTATACAATAAATGTTTCTCAAGTTGTAAATTGTCGCCACTTTTACCTATTCAATTTCTTTATTGCGTATTTCTACTTCCAGGAGATTTGAACAACAAAATGAAGAAAGGCAAGATGATAATGAACAACATAAATGCCATCAGCGGTAACCACCAGGACAATAGACTAGAGCACGAACTAATGAACCATCGGGGCCTTCCGCTGCAGGTACGCCATCCATCCTCTACCGCAAGTTCTCTTCTGTGAGTTGGACACGGGAACCTCTAAATATTTAATGCACTAAAGTTGACTCTTGTGTCCCAAATTCAGGACGACGACACCATCAGCCAGAAGTCCTACGGCAGCCACAAGAACCGACCATTCAAGGACGAGAGCCACAAAGGTTCGGCGGAGACCCTGGATGGAGAGGAGAAGAGAGATGCTAGCAAGGAAGACTTGGGACTAGAAGATGGTAAGAGATTTCGTATATGAATTTTGAGGATTCTTATCTTCTATGAAATGAAAGTCGATGCAAAGTGGATTTTTACTTGTTGTAAACAAAACGCATGTTTCTTTCATTGAAATTTCTAGAAGAAACAAATCTACAACATGTTTGAAAAGTTTGAAGCATTGTTATTGTGTTTTTTGAGGCGTTAACTGCTTAAAGATGTTTTACATAAAACCACAATAAATGGATAGTATCTATGGTTAAGGAGATTATGCATTTTATATGTAACAATAAAAAAGTTCCGGCTTAACGCAAGATACTCGTCAGAATCAACACCTTAAAAATAAAATTGTATTATGTTGAATAGTCGGTCATGTAGTTTGTTACATACCTAGATTAGTTTCCCGTGCCAATTGTCAACATTTGATCGTAATTCCAGATTTAGAGGACGACGGAGCGGAGGACGGTGGGCTGGACGGCATCCGCCCCGCGGTGCTCGCGGCTAACGACGACGAGGTGATCGAGGACTCGCCGGCCGACTGCTGCCCGGAGCAGTGCTACGCCCGCTTCCCTTCCTGGCAGGGGACGACGACGCGCCCTTCTGGCAGGGCTGGGCCAACCTGCGCCTCAAGACCTTCCAGCTCATCGAGAACAAGTACTTCGAGACGGCTGTCATCACCATGATCCTGCTCAGTAGTTTAGCTTTGGTAAGAAACCGTGCGTACATCTCCAGAGAGGAAAGTGAGGGATGGATCAATAAGCTCTCACAGCTAGGTCCACACTGCCATCATAGCCTTTTGAATGAGTATATTTTGTCACTCAATAATTGTAATATTCAATTGGTAATGGCTAAGATGCTAGACTCAGACAAAAAATTAAAGTGATTTTTCTCAAGCCTGGATGTTTGTGACATTTTCCCCTCTGTAATTGGGCTTCCTGGCCTGTTAAGGTGGTAAAAATAAATAAAATTGAATACAATTTTTATTTTTTAATATTAACACAAAGGTATGTTCATCAACTCAATATATCTGATTGAAAAAGGACTAAGTTTTGTCAATATTTTGATATAATGGGAGATCAAAAATGGTAAAAAAAATGCCGTAATCAATAAATTATTTACCGAGAAACATAAATGCTTTAGAATGAGATAGTTAAAGAGATTGCAACATGGCTAGGGCTAAGTGAGTTACTACGAGCATAACAGATACACTAGCACATGGCGGGCATTTTGGATAAAAGGTTGTTTCAACGGTGTCTATTGTTATGCTGTGTCTATTTTTTCTTTGAGGTTATCTAATTTTTGTAATGAATCTATATTGTTGTATTTTTCCTTCCAGGCTCTTGAAGATGTCCACCTCCCCCAGCGGCCGATCCTTCAAGACATCCTCTACTACATGGACCGTATCTTCACAGTCATCTTCTTCCTTGAAATGTTGATCAAGTGGCTCGCTTTAGGATTCAAAATGTACTTCACTAATGCCTGGTGTTGGCTTGACTTCGTCATCGTCATGGTATGGACATTTTCATTCATTAAAAAATATACTAAACTTGTTTTATGAGAGTTTTGGTTCGCTGACAATAATATAAAGCCACTTTCTTTTGCAAGTTTTTAAAGGGAAAAAAGAAACATTTGAGCTCTTATGATATACCCAAAACTTTCAATTTCGGGCTGCTTAAATTGCAACTTTAAATTTGTAGTTGATGGTTGATCATTTAGTTTTTTTACAAAACTCTATTTTTATTTTAATGTTGGAACATTTACAGATCAGTACCAAGATTCGGGATAACTGAAAAATAATACTTAATCTGGTAAAATATATTGTTAATAGTATGACTCCTTAATTTTTAATTCCAAATAGTAATAACCTGATGGTCATCTGTACTTTTAATAAGTTTCAACCGAAATAACATTTATTTAAACACTGAGTCACTTCTTTGCATAGTTTGAATATATATATAAATAATTTAATTGTTTCTCATAGTCTTAAATGTGTTATAATCAAATGAATGCACTTGGCTTCTACGTAACACCCCCACACAAACAGGCATTTTGGAATGGCTTTTTGCCATTCCAAAATGCCAATGGTGTTGTGAGTTACATAATGTTTACAAAGCAGGCACTATGCAATACATCTTAAGCTGAAAGAGGCTGCAAAAGATAGAACGCAGTGGAGAACAAGTGTAGAACTTTGCTGGAAACCAATCCCCAGATAGAAGAAGTAGAAATGCCTCGTGAGTGCCACAGATAAAACCATTTTTACTTCTAATTTCTTAGTAAAGCCAAATGCATTTATTTGTTTAATTGAAATGATTTTGTACTGTACAATAATATGTTTGGAAGAGCAGTGCCCAATGTGCGAGGAATAATATGATAGTAGAAATGTCTGTATGATGTGATATTAACGGGATGGTTTGGCGCTCAGTTGTCTCTGATAAACCTGGCAGCGGTGTGGACGGGCGCGGACGACATTCCGGCGTTCCGCTCCATGAGAACGCTGCGAGCGCTGCGGCCGCTGCGGGCCGTGTCCCGCTGGGAGGGGATGCGCGTGAGTTCACACTTCCGGGTCCCAGGGAACGCGAGGGGCATCGCGGGGCCACACTGAAAGAGCTAAACAACTGACCATACGACGTTATATAGCGATGGATGTTTTCAGTCCTCACCCTCGCAAAGCTATGAGGATGAGAACTAACTCTAAGAGAATCGTCACAGTAGATCTACACAGGTCACAGTGACATCAGGAGTTCAATGCCCTGATTTCCGCTATAGAATAGAATAGAAAACTTGTACAATGCGCATAGGAATCAGGCATTGGCATTACTTTCATCCACAAATGTTACTTTTAACAGCAAAACTTTCAAGTTGTGCTCGTATACATTACGTTTCAAATGCGATTAGGACTAAATGTATGCTGTTTGATTGCCAATACAAATTCTTACATATTTAGTTTGTTACCAACTACAGCGGTTTCTGTCACAACGCATGTAGATTGGCAATAATTAATTTGTGATAATCCAATTAACTTCATTGAATTCTTGATTTGTAAATAATAAATATGTACATAGGCATTCTTTCTAATAAAAAAAACAATGGTTAAAAAATTCAGAATGATTGAAATTCTCCCACAATGCGCCATTTATTGTTATTCACGCCTTGTTCTCTCAATATAATTTGTCTTTATAAAATTTTGTTGTCTTTTATTATAACTAAATTTGAACTAAAAATTAGGTTACAAAAATTTAATAGGTGTAAAAACGCGATAATAGCTTTAATATCAAATACATAAACTTTTACAGTTCTTTAAAAAAATTAGGAGGCTCTGCGATGCACCTGCGTATTGCAACTAACGCTTTCTTCAGCGCTTTGCTTTGGACTTCACATGTGTTGAAAAGTCCGTATTATATAACAATCTTCCTCCTCGTTCCTACTAATCTGGCTACTGTATCAATATACCAGCCTGTCTGTACGCTGTCCAAGTTCCAAGCTATTCTATAACCGCTGTGTCGTGTGTTCTGGATGTCTGTCTGTGTGCGTGTACTAATACTATACTGCGCAATATATAAACTATCGCTCTCTTCTTACTAAAGAATGTTCGCACCACATTTATCATTTCCTAACTGTATTATTTACTTTATGTATCATATTTAAAATGGCTGTCAACGCACTACCCCGAGTTGGCATGATTTTAATTTTAAACATGGTGCATACTTATATAAACGATTGATGTTAAGTGTATGTTTTTGTCTACAAAAACAAAACAAAAATTACAAGCTTTTGTGTGTATAGTTTTACGGGACAGTTTCCGATTCTGCTTGAAAATTGTCGTAAAAATTATTGAAGTAAGTATTTATTACTCTTTTTCGGGGTATCGGTGCTGGTGTGTGCTTTCTATAACTAACAGCTTTCATCGGTGTCATTAATTTGATTGTTTTGTAAACTTGGTATTTACCTAACATCACCTTCCAGCTGTCGGGCTTCTGGGTAAGGTTAGATTGAGCGCAATATTCGAATCATGTTTCTCAGGTTTACAGGTGGCTGTGGTTAGCTGATGGCGTTACAGTGATAATCGAGGTACCTGTTTCCCTACAGATGTTATATTCTGGTTGTGTGATTTGTGAATTCGACAGGTGTCGCTAATAAACTTCGTGGCCGCGTTATGCGGTGCGGGAGGTATTCAGGCCTTCAAAACCATGAGGACGCTTCGTGCCCTCCGACCGCTAAGGGCCATGAGCCGTATGCAGGGCATGAGGGTACGTACGCAGCAACACCCCCCCCCCCCCCCCCACACACCACCCCTCCCAGCCACTTGACAGTGTATTAAATACAAAGATTTTATAGAAATCTTCACATCTATCATCTCTACAGCAAGATTTTTATGAAAATTAGTTATGGCTGTATTTAAACACTTTTAGGTACACATCATTGGCCACAAACTTTTGATTTTGGTTTCATTACGTTTGATTATTTGTAACAAGAAATTGTTCAAATAATGTTATTTTCTATATTGTACTAGATACTTTAAAAAAATGCGTATTTACAAAGTTATTTTCTGATTTTCCTCTATAATTAAGCTTTTCGGGGGGTTATACCCATAAAAATACAATAAAAACATATCATTGTTTTGTAGATAGAGATAACGTTTTATTTTTTATCAATGTAGTTTTGTAGATTGTCTTTTCACAATAAATTAGGATAATTTTAAAACATAAATTAAAAACAAATTACTTTCTCCACTCAAAAGAAAGATCTGACGATGAAACCAATAAAAAGTTGTGTTTTTTTCCATTAATGAAACATGTATTTAAAGAATGCCGCTTCAGTGCACAAACATCCTTAGAACAAACATAATGAAGTAGCCATTACAGTACACAGCACGAGCTACGTGATCCACTAGAGTAGAAACCAGTGGAATGGATGACTAGCATCGTTACCCCTAGATTCCTGTCTCCTGCACTCGGATAGCTTACTGTATCCCTGACCAATGGCTGAACAAGGAATGCTGAACCTCAATTTAAACCAAAATGTATTTTGTTTTACGAACTTACAAATTTCTTATAAAATATTTGGTGTTATCACTGTTAATTCTCTGTCTTAATTCCCAAGTAAGTACACTTTGATTCTGTCAATACCCAATTTTAAAAAAAGATTACAGTGTTTTCTTCAGTTGTTGAGATTTTTTCATTAAGAGTGATTATTCCAAATGTTTTGTATGAAATTCTTGGCATCATCCCTTTTATAATTATACTATTGCAGTAAGCTCTCAATGTAGAAAAAGTAACTTAATATACTTAACTTTGGCTTGAAAATGAATGAAAATTGACTCGGACGTTTATTATTTAAACTGTTAAACCCGGTATTCTACTGAAAGTACATTTATCCGGCTCGAAGGACCAAAATGTGGTGTTGTGGACTGCATACTTGTGGTTCCATGGTTTCTTGATCAAAAACTATTTTGATTTTTTACTTTTAATTTTATTTTTAGTTTCACAATATTATAACTATTATAGTTTATGCCATAAACGCGGCTAACTTGCAAAGGCTTTTAAGGAGATGTTTACTGGCTGAAGGTTTTGAGAGAAGAGAAATAATTAATAATGACAGCTGGCTATATGGGTTAATTACTGTGAAGTTAGTAGCAAAGTGAGGTCTTTACAGGTAACAAAGTTGCTAGTAATAAAAACAGACATTCTAATATAGGCTGCATGGATTTCAGTATTTAACTAAAATAAAAATTCCTAACAATAAAATTTATGCAGTATTTACCTAATTTAAAACTTTTCGCATAAAAAGTTTTAGAATTGGATCTAATAGTGATTGGAATCAGAAAATAAATGCCGGTTCAAGAGTTGAAGAAATTTAGCACTTATCACTTCTAATAAATTATAGATGAGTGGAGGTTAGCAATATGTTTGGTTATCATCTTGACTACCTTCTCTTGTCACTCGGAAACCAACGGATGCTAAACACCTATCACTCAAAAACTGCCAATTCATTCCGGAATCAAAATCCAATTTTTAACTTATTGGAATGTAAATCTTGATACATTTTGAGCTAACTGTCCTCCTAAAACATTTGATTCAGATTTTACGTAAATAATTTTTAGCATGATTTTTGTATGGAATTATCATTACTGCATTATATATTAGGAAGGTAAAACTTGTTTTAATGTTTCATATAGCTGAAAACATTGATCTTTATTCAACCAAAATTATGTATATAGCATTCTTTAAGGAAAATTGCATTATTTTAACTACTACTTTCCCTTATCTGCACCCAATGGTGCATAGGGTACTGCATCAGTACATTTTAACATAAGCAAGAAAAAAATTACCACTCAAAAAAAAGCTATCGAGCTTTAGTTCTGATCAAATTTTAAACAGAAAGTAGTTAAAATTATTTGCAAAAATATCCGCATTCTAGTTTATCGCATCTTAATATCCAAAACGAAGTATGTGAAGTGTTTATTGAAGCATGCTATATTTTCACTTTTAAATAAAAAAAAATTCAAGCTGATAATACAAAATACCCACGCATGCATTAAAATTTGCCGCATTGAATCTGCATGTATTTATCAACAACAGAAAATGATAATTAGGTTTAGAAAAAATCACTTCAAACAATCAAAATGAGATAAAATGATTTATATTTTGAGTAGGTATATAACCTTTTAATGAAATTGTTTTTCAAGATCAGTGTTTTCTGTTTGCATGACAATTGCTTCATTAATATTTTTGGTATTCACATATTATTAACATAAATATTTAGAAACCCTCATTTTAAAAGTAAAAAAGACACTTTTTTTTATTTTAAGTCACTGTTATGAATGTGCATGGCATTTTACGGTTTCTGATTTGGACTAAAATTGAAACCTTATTATTTTGTAAAATGTTTTGTTCTGCCAAACTATGAATGTTAGTTTTAATTAGCTACTTATTACATAAAGTTCTAATGTCATTCTTGAATAAAATGTACACCCTAAATTAATTCAAAGAAAATAAATAATTAAATCTATTAATAATCCAGTATCAAAAGTTTTAATTTTACTAAAATTTTGATTGTAAGGTTTGTAAAATATTTAATGTAAAGTTTGTTTTTAAAAATATTGTCACCAAGTTGATTTGCCCTCTAAAAAGTAACTTATATTAAATACCTTTTTGAATGTTTAATTTTTCAAACAAGTAGTTGAGAAAGTTTACAAAGATATTTTCGTATATTTTTGGTAATATATTAAAGTTGTATAATGATGTGTGATTCCAGGTTGTAGTAAACGCGTTGGTCCAAGCCATTCCATCTATCTTCAATGTACTTTTAGTGTGTCTTATTTTCTGGCTGATTTTCGCTATCATGGGAGTACACAACTGTTTGCTGGAAAATATCACAAGGTATTCATATTATTTCATTTCAAATATTCTATTTCTTGAAAAATATATATATGCGTTTGAATATTTTGAGTTGGTCCGGGGATACTTCACAAAGCGCGGTAGAGCTGTCAAAATCCCACAAAAGTTTTTACTCTCTGGATTATAGAGGTACAGCATAGAAATGGGCAAAGCTGTGATTGGTTGGATTCAAAAATCTCAACCTACTGTATAAATTTTGCTTTTAAATAGCTATTTGATTTTAAATTATTTTATTAAACCCAACCTATCTTAACCTACTGTATAAATTTCATAACCTCTTATAAAGGATATTGCTTTTATATAGCTAATTATTTTAAATTATTTTATTAAACCCAACCTATCTTAACCTAGTGTATTAATTTCATAACCTATTATACTATGGATTTACCATAGACTAGTCCTCATAAAAATTACCACGCTTTGTGAAGTATCCCCGTTTGTCCAATTTTTCGTAAAATACTGGATTTTATCATAGAAAAATTGATTTTGAATTGAGAAAGTGATATCTTATCAGAGATATAGAAGACATGAATATACGGGAATATGCAAGTTTATCAGGCATTTACAGAACTTATGCCCTAATATTGGCTGAGTTAAGCAATCGCTTTACAATCTGTGTAACGTTTTCTATTATGCTTACTGTGCGAATCCACATCTATTCAATTTTTAAAAATTATTAGATATCCCATATTCCGTTTGTGACTGATTATTCTGAGATGAAGTCTCAGCCATCCGTTATCAGATAATTTTGATGGTATTTTTTCATTTTCCAGTGTGTGGACGCCAACAAGACAACACTTAGTTACGAAATAATTCCGGACCGGAACGCGTGTATAGCGGAAAACTACACGTGGGAGAACTCTCCCATGAACTTCGATCACGTGGGCAAGGCCTACCTCTGTCTGTTCCAAGTCGCTACCTTCAAGGGATGGATTCAGATCATGAACGATGCTATCGACTCCAGGGAGGTAAGTTAAATGGCGGAGAGTGTACTTACTTAAGTTCAATAGCTTGATAATTTTTTTTTTTACAAATGATAGGGATTCATTTCTTTCTCTCTAAGCTCCTAACATATGAAACATAAAGCATAGAGCTTTCCTAACCATTGGCTCATCCATAATTGAATCCCAAAGGAGCTGGACTGGCTTATTATGCAATATTTCTGTTCCTGGGTATACCAGGGGGCTGAGCATGTCAAGAGTTTTTCAACTTCCAATTTACGATATCGCTAACTTCATTCAAAGCAAAAGTAATTAATTCAGTTAGAAATTTCACGTATCCTGAATTTGAAGAGTCGTGGCTGTGCTAGGTCATCCGGACAGGTTAGTGCCTCTAAAGTCCTTGTTTCTTGTGGTTTACATTAGGTATCTCAATAAATTGTAACTTAACTACTGCAATCTCTGCCGCAAGTATTAGACTTTGTGAGTTTGAAAAGGAACAAGTTAATAAATGAGGATTCTGATGTTTTCTGAGTTATTTTGCCATGTGTTTGGGCTTTCTGTTGCTAACATTTCGTAGCACATTGCGTGTCCATACTGATGTATTATGTCAGGAGTTGATACCGTGTCGCAGTCGGACTTTGGAATCACTGGGTTCCATTGCAAGTCAACTTTACATATTTTCCTATCCTTGTTCTCAGCATCCACGTTTCCATTCCTGTTGCAGATAAACAAGCAGCCTATTAGGGAGACCAACATCTACATGTACCTGTACTTTGTGTTCTTCATCATATTCGGGTCGTTCTTCACTCTCAACCTGTTTATTGGAGTCATCATCGACAACTTCAACGAGCAGAAGAAGAAGGCCGGCGGTAGCCTGGAGATGTTCATGACGGAGGACCAGAAGAAGTACTACAACGCCATGAAGAAGATGGGCAGTAAGAAGCCGCTCAAGCTATTCCCCGCCCCAGGGTACTCCTATCTACCTTCTTAATAATGCATGCAAATTCACTCTGTCATAATATAAATAGTTAATAAGATTCAAGAATTCACTAGATGAGGCGTTTCCAGAGAAGCAAAATTTAGATTTCGCGTAACAACAAATTATGTATTTGATTTTTATATCTCTACAGAGATGAAGTGGAACTCTTTCAAATTCAAAATAATCTGCTAGTATATGTATTAGTCCGTATAGTGTGCCTGATGGGGATTTGGCATGTTGTGTTGTTGCAGCGTCC
>JAGVSP010003263.1:0-23250 GCA_022494985.1 Micrasema minimum | reverse complement strand
GAAGGATTGTTGTTTCCGACGTAATTATTAGGGATCGGCGAGACGTTCTGCTATCTATAGACTCCAGACGTATAGAAATATTTCATTCTTCGTATTTGGAGACTACAATGTTTGTCAACAAGTACTTAAATCAATATAATTCATTGGCGCGGATCTGTTGTTTTGGTTTTATAGGTATCTGTTATTTTTTAAGTACTCGGACTGAGGTTGTGGAAATATAACAGTGGTTCATAAATATTTATGAACCAGTATTTTCCTCTGAGACAGACATAGCCCTTATTGAAAGATCTATTACAATAAATTAATAATAAGATTTCCTTGACAAGTAAAACCAAAACAATCTTTAAAAAAAACGAGCATAAGATAAACCTTAAATTCTCAACAGCGTCAACTGCTTTTTATAGAAAAATTAAATTATCATCCCAAGGTGAAGTCCAATATTAACATAGTCGAAAACGTGGCATGAAATTGACCCTAAGATACATACAAAACGTGTGAAACTCTTTGTATGTAGGGTAACCGAGTTTAATCCAATCTAAGCATGTGTTTGTTAATTTTATGAAATTAGTGCCGCAGCGAAAATTCTGCTTTTCAGTCAAAAATGTAAAAATATTCAAAATACCAATAACAAACAAATTCTTCACGTAAAGGTTTTAAAGCTCTTGATTGAATTAAAGGTGTACCCAGATACTTATGTGTAACTTTAACATTGTAATTTAGCGCATCTATAATGTTTAGAGAAAACAAGAACGTTTTTGTCTATTTTTGTTGAGATGTATGACGTTGCGTTCAGTTAGATCGCTCCTTGCCATCTGCGGCGGAGCGCCCATACACGGCCCATGATTCACGTCTCACCTTAGATGAAGAGTCTCGTCCCCGATGACGCCGCGGTCTATTATTGAATATTTGTTTACCCAATACAGAGTTACTGAGTCTTCACTGCTCACTTACTGCTAGCTTGTCTGACGAATCCTTTCTCTTTCGGTTAGCTAAACACTGTACATATTATACATTATACTGTTCGTGTAGCCGAAAGTGATCCGTTAGAGAAGACACAAGGTTGCGAGAACTCATTTTTCAAGATGTGAACCTTGTTTCGCCTACTTTGCGTGTTTTTTTGCGGATCCGTTTTTTCCCACTCAAATCATAATTTTATCATCAATTCAATCATAATTTTATCATCATAACTTTATCTAAAATTCTAGTTTTTTTTTTGCGTCTTTACAATGTTTTAAAATATTTATCCTATAAAATGTATTATTCACTACTACTATTAATTTTATTTTCTTTCTCCCGACCGGTTTCAGCGCCCCGATTCTGTAAATTTTGTCGAACTACTGCGCATACTATTTTGTATTGAATTCGTATGCGCAGAAGTCCTGTCACTTGAACCGGAATAGGGGCGCTGGTGTCAACGCGTCTCTTTTTCAAGATCTGTTAAGAATCTTTCGCACTTATTGTCAACCTACTTAAATTGTTTACTCTCCTGCATTTCCTATATTTTCATATATTTTCTCAAACAATGTTATCAATCCTGTTTTCGCACGGGAGACCGCCCTGCCGCCCTGCCGCCCATATCGCGGGCGGCACAAGGAATGATTATTTCTCCAGCTCGATGTTTGCATACCCCACGAAACGGTGGATTCTGTCAAGTCACCGCCTAATGTCCGCCGATTACTCGGGCGGGAATTTCACGAAGGAAGACTTCCCAGCCCTTGGCAGTTTGCTCTTATTGTGTTTTTCACTTCAGCCTGTCTGCCGTGTCGACGAAATTTGAATCACGCAAGTTTTTATTGATACAATTTTGTATAAAGCTATAAACAATATAATAGAGATCCCCTATCTTCTAGAGCAGATACCTTTTCATATTGTCCAATTAGAGTCACTAGACAATGTCATATTTTTTACAATTTAGCACCATGTAATAATTATTTTAAAAATTCTTTTAAATATCGAAGTTCTGCGAAATTCAATGAATATTGTATCCCCACCTTGACATTTTTTACACCAGACTATCCAAGTTTAAATTAAAATTAATTGAAATCTTATAAGTAGACTGTAAAGGGTAATTCTAATCCCAGTCCTCTCCTTTTGTTTTTTCCTATCCCCGTCCTATCCATCCCTCATATCTCTTGTTTTATTTATTTTTTTTATATCTTACTTTGCCAGTGTATACTTTAAAACTATAATTGGTTATCATGCTTTTATTGTATTCTACTTTTTCATGTATCTAAACTGTTGTTTTTCCTGTAAATAATTTTTAATTTTTTAAAAAATGTGAATACATTTAGTATGGTTTATTTTAAATGCTTCAGATTATTATGAATAACAAACTTAGCACTCTAAACTAAAAATGTTCTATCTTCTGAATTCTGATCATCATCATACCCATCCAGATCCAGGGTCCTGGCCGTCTCCAAAGAACGTCTCCACTCATGTTTGTCTCTTGCCGCTTCACTCCATTTTCTAATAATGTATTGAATATCTTGCATAAAAATAGATTACAAATTTACAATAGCTTTTTGCTATTAAAGTATTTTGGGAGTGTCGTGTGTACTTTCAACTAATTCCATCCACTAATTCGTATTAGCTCAACCGTACGAAGAACACAGTATTGGAGGATCAAATTTTGTTTGTATTACGATGATGGTATTTACATTGAAATTCTAAAATTAATAATCGCTGTGGTGACGTCATAAGGTAAATACGATGTAAGTCGTATATAATACTTCCGTTGAACGTTTCAGCTGAAATAATAGTTTGATGAAAACATTCGGACTAGTAGACGTGTTTTAGCTGTAATTTAGCGAATGGATAAACAAGAAGATCTGCACTCTGATCTGTGTGCCCTGTATGCCAAAATGCAACGTACACTGGGAAAGTGATATCAATTAATAATAAGGAATTCCTAATAATTCATTTAAAATACTGCTATGAAAAGGATACAATTTTTCACAAATAAATCTCATTCGACTGATGAATCGTTCGGAATCATTATTGTAGTTTATCGGGATGAATTTTTTGTTAATTCGACTATTCATTCTGATAAATTATGTCGACACCGAACGTTTCATCACCCGATTAAAAAAATATTTATCCTAAATATTTGAATTGGTTTTTCTTAATTACCCCGTTCCTTTTTTAACAGTATTTCCAATTAATTATCAGCAACTCCTTGTTATTTATAGTTTTTTCAGTGCACAGAGCGCGCTACATTCTGACGGTAACGGATTGCCAAATTGCCTAACTGACTAATCACACGCGGACCTATTGTGCACGTTAGGAGTTAGGAGCAAGGACCCGTCGGGTCACCGGCCAAAGTCGAAATGTCTCTAGTTTGTTCTCTAGCACTAGAGAAAGGACCCCGCACACGCTCCGTCACGACGCGACCTTAGTCCGTGACATGATGAATTTCGAAACTGCGCAGCGTGGGCGTGGGTGCCCGGGGCCCGAAAAATGTTTCGCGTTTCGCAACAACTGCCTAACCATTGTTCTCCATTTGGTGAGATTACCGCTGCTCTGTGGGGCTCATTTGTAAAGCACATTCGGCGAAGGTAACCACCTAATAATAATATAATTAGTCCGACCGTACTCGCTTCACCGCGAAGGTATTCGGCGTTATTATGTGGCGTACAATTTTGAAGTCAATTTATTATGATAATGATTGGCGGCGATTAAATTTTGAGTACGTATGTTTTAGCGAATGACGTACCCAATATGACAATACTGGGCTAAAAATATAATTTCCACGATGTTAGCTGTCATAAAAGAACAATACAGAACCTAAGTATGTATTATTTTCCTTCACAATAAAGCTACACAAGTCCGCCTCGTAGCAAAGTGATAGCGCATTTGTCTACTGTGCATGAGGTCGCGGGTACGATTCCCGTAGGGGGTCAACATTAAATATTTATTTATAATACATGTGATTTCCTTATTAATATTTCATGTGTGATTATCATCAAGCGTAAGACTGATCATCTGACCTTCATGTGATAAAATTATCAAGAATAAATGAACTTGGTGTACCGATGCAGTGCCCTATGAACCATTGTGTGTGGAAAAGGAAAAATAGAAATATTAGTATGAAGCTACATTTTTCATTCATTTTCTTTCTATCTATGTTTGAAAATTGAAAGTATCAAAATAAGCGCCTGTTCTCAGAACGATCACTATGGTAAACGTAATCGATACATAATTTATAATAACTTATGTTTATTTATTTAAACACACAAATTGATACTAAGAAAACTTTAAAATAAATTAAAAACATGAATGTGGCGCCTAGAAAAGGGATTAAGTAATTTAGATATGCACATTTTTAATGGCCTATTAATCTTAATTTATGATTTATGAAAACGCCAAGTCATTGATTTTAAGTTTAATCTTGCTGCGAAAGGTTCTTAATTTCTCGTTGAATTTATTTTAATGTTTGTGTCCATTATTGATCGAAAGCTTCACTTCATATTTAAAGTAATACTTTAGTAAAATTTAATACTTGGTACCTACTTGGTAAATAGAAAAATTTTGTACACTTTCTGAATATGCCTAGTAGTTACTTCTAACAATTGACATCTCCACTGAGACGAGAAGTTTGAAATGGAATCTGAATATCTAGGCGTTTACAGGCCTTATGACCTGAGGTTGACTGATACTTCTTTTATTAGGTAATAAAATAATTTTAATAACGCATAAGTATACACAGGAATATACATATCCGCATCCGGTGTAAACGCGTTATAAAAATTATTTCAATTTGATATGAGGATCCGTCTTCCTATATTGATAAGTATCGCTGTTAAATGTCTATTTTCGAGTGAATCGTTTAGTAAGTTAAGTCATAAAAGAAATTGGAAAGCGGTGTGAGACAGTGGCAAAGTAGTGTGTATATTCTGAAGAAAGTTAACCAGCATCAACTGATTTGCCGCCTATAATTGGAGTGGTTTGTGTATCTTGTGCCTTACCGATGACATGAAGTTATCTTTTCTCGCTTGTGACGCACAATGCCAAGCAAGTGGGAGGAGTACGACTACATATCACTCGAGTCTCTCTTCTCTTGTAAAAGTGATTTTCTTAACCCTTTTTTCATTCAGAATTTTCGCATTTACCGTTGACACTTTGAAGGATGTTTACAAAGGTATTTTTATAATTTTCTGTAATTAATCCTAAAACTAGGATTATACTTATCATTCTGAAAATTCTACCGGAAAACGCCGTGAACCTAAAAAGTGATAAAAAAAGAAGATTAAAGGGGATTTAAAGATTTACAGAGTTAAGGGTGGCTTTACTTCTCATCTTATTTTACTAGAGAATTTATTGAAAGTTTGTCAGAGTATTCTTTCTAGAATACCTGATGAAACAAAGGATATAACAATGTTAAGCGTAGCATTTGTGTAGATTTTCACCGTTGTTGTTTACTGTAAAAATAGTACCTTCTATGCTTTTGTCTTCTATTATGAAATGTTGGAAAAGTACACAAAACACGGATTGATCCAAAAAAAATCAAAATCACACAATTTATTGAGAAAATCATAACGTTTAGCACGTAAAAAACTGTCAATCGTTTCTGTTTTTAATTGTACCGTTAAAACTAATGCCTGGTAGGCAGGTGGGTACAAATTATTGGATGCGTAAAACAAGGTAGTGGATGGTATAGTATTTTCCCGCAACTGTATAATATAGCGTACTGTACCTTGCCACGCACACTTGCACACGAGGAATTCGTACGGCACCAACACTCGGACCTGCCGATGGACACTTGGCTGCCTCACCGGAAGGAAGTGATTTCGGTGCTAGATAAACGTAACGAAACAAAATGATGAACCACCCACTAACTGTATGGAAGTGTGCCGTAACCGATTCACTCTGCCTTTTCGCAATACCAACAACTGTACTATTTGATGCTCGTTATGTGCATTGTGCACAGTACTTAGTAGGTTGATACTAGATACTTATCCTCTTCACGCCGGAGACAATTTTTATATTCTTAATTATTTTAAATATCTTTACACCGAAGCAAAGTATATCGTCTGTGTAAGTTTAATACCGCGTATGAACCACTGATTAAAAAGTTCAGAAAAGACAAAAAACCATAGAATTTAGTTAACAAAAAATATGTTTACAAATTTCGAAAACTCTTTCTTTTGTATTTTCTTTTTTGCAACGAAATGCATTTATGCTAGAATACTTTAATTCGAATAAAAATTAAATGCATATGAGATATTGATTCATTCTTAAATGAAAACATTTTATTTGCGGTATTGACTGACCGATTGCATGACACCTATTGAAACTATTTCAAAATTTTAATCTACCAATCGATGCGGCTTATTCCGTTCAACGGAAACCGTCGAAAATACGTATTTATAACTTATTGGCTCATACGCGGTATTGAACTTACATAGACGATATTACGAACAATTTAGTAGAAAATTATACACAAACATTGAGAATGATAAACACTTTATTGTCAGTTTATTATTATTACGCTATTAATACGTTGAGAGAATGGATGGTAGAATCGCCAAATCCGTAATGTATCTCTGCCCCCCTGGCTACCGACTTCCTGGATGACATCCAAAAAAATGGACAGTTGACAGTCGACATCCAAAGAGTTCCAGGTCAAACGGGGTAGATACAGACCCATAGGTCTAATTTAGGAAAAGGAAGAAATGTATTATTTTAAGTGTTATATTTATTTATGTTGATTAGTGGGGTCAATTATGAAACTAAGTATAAAATGAATGTAACAAAACAATAATTAGGTATAGATGCAATTGTTGGAGTATCTACTATGTATTATTTTATAAATCACGTATTCTCAAAATTTCAATGTCATTATTATTCACGATCCGTTTTTTTTTTTTTTAAAATATTACGATTGACAAATATCTGCCTAGTAAAAGTGCGATCTAATGGGGTTGAATTAATTATATTTTATTATGTTCTCATTGAAAATAAATTACGATTGTGTCAGTTAAGAAACAATTAAATTATGTAATTATTATTTAACTTATGTTTTCCCAGAATAATATATTTATAAAAGTACGTTTGCTTCCTCGTCGCCATTGTCATGGTAATTCTGGTATTTAGACGTGAGTCGAGTTTATTCCTATAGTAAAGAGACTTGAAGGAAGTGCCACTAAAAGATTGTCTAAACGAGGCCATTCTCACAATAAATATCTAAGAATGGTCCATTTCTGTAAATAGGGGAAGTAATATTCCTTATATTCGGAAATACCGTCGTTTCAATTCACGATTACTTCTTCGATTCAATTATTTTATTTAAAAATAAGTACTGGTACATCTTAAAAATTATTTTCTCATCAAAACAGGGCCGTATAATGCAGCTAATTTTATCACACATAAAATCGTAATAAATTACTACAATTTCTTCAAAACAGTGTACCTATACTTATAAATATATTTATTACAGTATATACTCAAATATTCTACTATACTACAGTATATTCGTGGGCATACTGGCAAAAAACGTTAACTCGAAAATATGCCGCTTCGACTTAATGATGCAGTAAGTATTGTTAAAATCTCTACAATCGGCAAAAACATCGAATTTGGTTAACTTATACAGTGCTTTTTTTTTGTGAAGTTACCTAAAATCACATTTCTTTCTTTCTCTAAAATAAAAGGAAAAAACTCCAATAAGCAATCGTAGTTTTTTAAGTATGAAAATTAATTACATGTTATTACATGTTTAAACCCATAATGCAATGGAATAAAAAAAAATTAAGCTGAAAATTTGAAAAAAATAAATAATGATTGATTTCTCAAAACAGCATTGGTATAAGAGTTTTTTGCTAGTATACCCACGATATACAAGAGTAAGAATTCATTGATGTATCTAAAGACGAGACATTTATGTATTTTATTTTTTCTTAACCGACATTTAACAGTTCTTTTTTTGTATACTTAATTGAGTACTTATTTGAAGCAAATTTGTTATTTGTATGTTTTAAATTATGCAAATTTCGACCGTGAAAGGGCATATTTTATCTTCCCCCTCTAACTTACCTGTTTAAGTGTTCTTGTCTCCTTAAAATATTCATAAACTTTTCACGTTAGGCTGTCCTATCTCTCCTTTGCAGAAACTCTATTTAACAAAGAATACATCATTATTTACCTTCTTAATATTTTTTTATTTATCAGAAATTTAAAAACTTTCTGACTAATAAAACTGCCATAACTTTTTTCATTGGAAAAATATCTCTTTTTTTACCAATAAGTTATCAAATTTAGTCATAGTGTATCAAGTTTAAATAAGATAAATATTTTTTCGTACCTACCTAACTAAATTTGTTAGTAAGGATTATTTGTAATCACATCAGTGTTATACAGGCTCTTAATTGAGTTATAAAAAAAACCTATGTTAAACAGTAGGGAGGCGTATGTACAAGGCGTATGTAATATTAATATACATACTTACTAAGTATATGCATACTTGGTTAATCATGTATTGAACCCAGGATTTCGAAAACGATGTTGATCACGCAACCACAAAGACGTACATAAAACTTATTTGAATTTAGTATTTATAGATAGCGAGCAGTAAAGTTAGTTAAATCATTTTGGTAATTAATAAATTCTTTTGGCGTTATCCATTAATTTATAAAAAACGATAATATAGTGTTACTTAAATAAATGAAACAGTTTTAGAATTTATAACGCAAATGTATGTATAATTTATGTATCTACTTATTGTAACGTTGGTATTCCGTTATTTAATTTATAAGTAAAGTACTTATTCAGTGACTGCCATTCGCAGGCATTTCTTTATAAATTACGCCATTATATGTATATTACATACAGACGAGTGAGTTATTGTCACTTTATTCACGACTCGAAATAGAAATCCAACTGAGCTTTGGAAATTAACACTTAATATTTAATGCGTATCTTACACATTCCTGCTTATCTATCCGTATGTATTATTTAAATTGATCGGACTTGAAAGCATTGCAAAATCTCTTAAAATGAAAATATGGGGTTAAACTTTGAATAATTTGACGCTTATTATATTAACTCAATGTTTGTAGCACTAACTTTGTAGTTTAGAATTATAATAATTTAAAGTCGTCTTGAAATGAAGTGAAATGAAATATTAGCGTACCTTTGAAGACATGTACCAATTTTTTTACACAAACGACGGTAAGTTTTTCTATACAAAGGCCAGTGAAATATTAAAATTACATCTTATTCTATCCTCTCTCCCTTTACTTTCGGGAAAATGGCGAGATCGTTAGTTAGATAGTAATAATATTACTATGCTTGCATCAAGTAGAATAGACAGTAGGATAAATAAATCATAATTTTCCCATTGTAAAATATTGTCCATAAATTCTCCCAATAAATGGATTTGAACGAATTGATATGTATTTTATAAAATTAAAAATCCACCCAGTACACCAATAATTATTAATCTACCTGTAGCATTTAATCAATTCCAACGTACTCTGAAAATATTTTCCACAATTTTACAAAAAACTTTTCTCTCCATTGGAAATAAAATGCACGTCAAGTGGTTCGGTCAATATTCAGAATTACGAGATTTTCCATCGGCCAATTATTTTACTGCCACGAATAGATTCAATTCGACGGTAAAATAATTCGATTAAGAATACTAAGTAAGTATAGAGCTTTTTTATTTTGACTAGCTTTCAAAGTAAATGGTTCATTGCCCAGTATTTTTTCATGTTTTCAAAGTAAACTACTACTACTTCTTTCCCTTATCCGCACCCAATGGTGTATAGGGCACTGCATCGGTACTCCAAGTGCAGTGATTCTTGATATTTATATTACATGTAGGTAAGATAATCAGTCATACGCTTCAGTACCAGTCCAAAATATCACACATGAAATATTAATATGAAAGTCATATGAAAATAAATTTTTCATATCGTGTAGCAAATTTAGGCCTTCTTTTTCGGATTTGTGGTTTGAAAATAAAGTATAATTGCTTTTGGGGTCTATGAATCCCTCGAAACATTTAAAAACGACAGCATTTCGTGAAAAATGACCGTAATATAGGTTATGTTGATATTAGACACCGGTATTCTTTCGCCAGCAGGGTGGCTAAAATAAAAAATATTATTCTCAATTTATTTACTGATCTATTGCTAACGGGCGTTTATCAATCACATTTACGGAATTTCATCCGGAACACCGCAGATATGAATGATTAAAGAACGTCTAAAAGAATCTATGATGCGAGTGTGCCTGGGTTTAGAAGTCGAGGAAGGCTGTGAAAGACATTGTATGATCAGGTAAAGCAAATACTTGCACGTGGTCATTTGAAAAGTTCGAATAATCGGCGTGCATGCATAAGGATATGTACGAATGTGGAGGAAGCAAGGGAAGTGTGTCAGGACAGAGTGTTATGGCGTTCTATCCTTTCTGCCTACCCCTTCGTGTAAATGGTGTGATGGTTGGTTTAGTTAGTTAGTTATGTGTATTAATTTTTTACCTTTTTCAATTTAAATACGGTTAGATTTTTTTAATATATTATCATGTTCTTTAAGTATAATAAATATACTATTTACAACCCATCTTTTGTGCCATACAATATCACTACAACACATCTTGGTGCCATACAATAAAACTACAACACATCTTGGTGCCATACAATAAAACTACGACACATCTTGGTGCCATACAGTAAAGCTACGACACATCTTGGTGCCATACAATAAAACTACAACACATCTTGGTGCCATACAGTAAAGCTAAACATACAACTACAACACATCTTGGTGCCATACAGTAAAGCTACGACACATCTTGGTGCCATAAAGCTACGACACATTTTGGTGCCATACAATAAAACACAACACATCTTGGTGCCATCATTTTCCCATCATAAAGTAAAAGGCTCCGTAACCAACGTGGTCGGCTGGCGGACCTTACTGCTATAGTAGATTATAGCAGGTACTAGAACTAGATGCTACAGGCGCGTGGGAAAATTTCTAATTTATGGCCAGCAAAAGACGAGACATTTTGTTTGTCCATTTCACTCTGTGAGAAAGGTGTCATTAAATTTCATGTCGCGTGAAGTCCTCTTTCATATAATATTTATTCTATCCTACTGGAAATATATTTAGTATACGTTTTAATGGATTTATTTTACCACGTTAAATAAAATATCGTCCACTTAATTTTATTGTAGTTTTCGATTCGTATCATTTACAAAGAGGTTTATTTCCATTTTTATTCTGGGTTTTTCTAGGAGTTGATACATGTAAAAATAAATTAAAATGATCAATCCATACTATTTACATTTCTTGGCTCGTTTTCAATTTTATATTTAAAACTGTTCAAATGGAAAAGCTTTAATTTTCAAGTAAAAAAGGTGAATGATATAGTCAAGTCATGTCTGGCGCTTTCCCTAAAAGCTCTAGGTTTTGTGTAAGTTGGGTAAATGTTATTTACCTAATTCTTTTTTAGAGCACCTAATTGATCAATATTGCAAGGCAAGATGTTAGATTTTTAATGCCTAAAATTTATCCTGATCTAGCTTTCTTAAACTTGGCCATACCGTTGAATTTTCCATTCCTGATTTACTTTATTTCGATTTATTATAAAATCCTTTACCGGGTACAAAAAAACTGAGCTGAATAGGAAAATTCAGAGTGCTTGAAGTAGTAGAATTTGTCTGAGAAGTCTGCAAAATTTCCAGAAAATTAGGTCGACATAAAAAAGTAAAAATATTTTGGTATAATGCCAGAGTATTTTCGCTGTAGTTCGCAGAAAAGCTCTTCGTGAATTTAAGTACCTTTTCTCTAAAGTTTGAATCGATTATCCGTATTGGTGAATAGCAAATAACGGGTAAAACTAGTCAATTTCTGCTTGTTTATTTCAAAAATCATCGTCTTGATTTACTTTGCGTAGTGCATATTTTTTTAATTCAGTAGTTTATGAAGTAGGTATTACAAAATTGGATGCTTTTATTTAGCCATTAAATGGATGTAAATCATAGTGTTTTTAATTCAGGAAAAAAAAAACCTGATGTAAATTATTTGAACTTCTTTTTATGTCCTTTCTCCTTGACTTATCGCATCCAATTGTGCATAGGCCACTGCATAAATATTCAATGTCAGGACTTGGAAATTAATTATCACACATATTATTAAACCTCATCTCTTACATGGGTAGATCGTTAATGTCTGCAGGGCCTGGGGAAGTAATCGACTTTGAGGCAGTTATTTAATCAGAACCGTTGTCGGGCTAAATTTATATTTCAGAGAGTTTAATCGTCTTTAAGTTAATCCCCGAGGACTTTTGAAGATGTAATATGTATACTTCACATAATATCCGGAGTACGTAACAATTTTACCCGAAATAGGTTATTTATGATCGGTACCTTATATTCTCATACATAGCTGTGTTCCTATATGAAAACATTTCAATTGAATAAAAGTCTGAATTCAAATGTTTATAATTTTATTCTAAGAAATCATATATTTCGATTTGTTTAGTTTTATAACACTTTGCCGTGGTAAATTATCCGGCCATCGATTTTGTTAAGACATAAACTCTGCACCCGTTACCCGGGCCTTCCCAACAAGATCTGATGCCCCATCCACAGTGCAAACTATTCCGAATACTCTATAAGATGAGGTGGAAATGTTCCCCAACTCTGAGGAAAGAGATATCATTGAGTTATTAGGAATTCTTAATAATTCACTAAAAATACCGGGTAATTACGAATAAATACCTAACATTTTTTTATTAGACAACAAGTAACTGTACATTACGTTTTTTAATAGTTATAAAAGAAAAACCCACTAAACCGAGAAACCGGCTTATCAGTAGACTTTTATTTTATCAAGCGGAGGATAATATTTATATATTAATATAAAATACATAATACTTATGCAAAAGTTCATAATAAAACAAAAAAGTAAGTACAGATACAGAACCAGAAACACTCGATACAATTCATCGTCATTAATTATCTAGTCTATAATTTTTTTCTTATATTTTGATTTAATATTTTCATTTTAAAGATTTTGAGAAATTTTATTTAATATTTTTAATATAATGTAGCTCAATGTTCTCTGTCCATATTTGTTGGTATGCCGAGGTACTAACAATCCCTCATTTCTCACAAATTTTGTGCCATGAGAATGCAAAGGTTTGTGTTTATAAGCACTGCCAGAACGATATCCATCCACAAATTTGGCCCATAAAATGCCATTTCATAAAGTTATTCGTAGTCGGCTGATGATTGTAGTTTATCGGAATGAATTGTCGATGTCGCGTCTAATTGTCGACGCAACAAATTCATCCCAAAAAACTATGTCGACACCGAAAAAAAAGTGTGCCAAGATAAAGTGGTGTGGCGTTCTATCTATGCCTACACCTTCGGATAAATTACGCGACGAATGTTAATTCCTTTTTTATCTTGAGTATTTTAAGTGAATTTTTAGGAAATGATTACTTATTTATGTTAGTTTTCTCAGTGCGAAAGCGGGAGAAATAAAATCAAAGCAGGTTCTCTGTTGCACAGATGAACCCCCCCCCCCCCAATGTTGGTTCTCTGCTATCTGTTCTCCATACATCTCAATACAAGGGTTCTCTTCTTCATTTGGTATGCAAAACATTCCCCACTCTTTGTTTTACGAAACATGTTTGTCGTTTTAAAAAGAATTTCTCCGAAGTTACTGAACGTTTGATGATCGTGTCAGTTCAACTTTATAAATATCATTACTTCCATAGGTTTACGTAATAAGACGTTGTGAAATATTTAATAGAAATAGACCCGCATGGTTTTGTGTATTCAAACATCAGGATTGATGTGCAGCTGATTCAAATCTCACAAACACGGAGTTTTGATTAATTCATTTCATTTACTGCCTGAAGAGGTTCGCATCGATGTAGTTACTAATGGACCAAGCTGATTGCTTCGTTTATTGACGTACGGTATTTTGGATAAGTTTTTAAATTATTAAATTAATTGTAAAGATTATACAAACAAAATGGTTGCCCCATGTGATTTATCATTAATTTATTATTAGGTACCTAACTATCAGTATTATCATGAACGTTATAATATTTTACATTGAAAAATAAAGAAAAAAAAGATCGTGAATCAATGAGTAGTCCAAGCGATGTGTAATTTTGCAGATACGTCGTTACTCTCTCGAGATTCTATTCAATTTGGCCAGTTCTACGTTGAGCGCCTCAAATCAATATTTTAAATATTTTGTTTACTAAGCAAAGTGTAATTTACGTACGTACAGCGACAAAAATATTAAGAAATGCATATTATTTTTGTGGCGACTTTATCTTCTTGTTTGCGTCAATAAAGTAATCATGGACTACTACTTGAGTCTGCGTAGTTAACCGTGTGTTGTATGTATGATCGCCGATACATACCTGCTCGCCCGCGGGAAATCACGCACGCTCTTTCTTCACCAGCTCCTGAGTTCATCACCTAACATCGTAGTGTAAATCAATGTGAAATCCCGCGGAGAATAGACAAGAGCAATTTCACTGCCAATATAAAAGCAATATATTCATCATTTCGCTTTTATATCCAGTCTTATAATGGTGCTGCGAGATCTTTAAACCAGACACTTCATACTGCGGCCAGACGGCTTATACATGTGAACAATATTAAAGTAGGTACTTATACTTAAAGAATATTGGCTGTTATTCTACGCATGTACTTAATGATTTTTCGTTATGTGATATATGAATTCAGAAATATAGCATTACTAGCATTCCAAGAGGACGGAAATAATATAAAATGTATGCCAGAGGACGTTCTGTCAGAATAGAATACTAAGACTTATTACTTACGCTCTATTTTCGTTAAAATATTGGTGGATGCTCTAACATTTAACATAGGTACATTATAAAAATGTATGGCATTCCGAGAAGAAAAAAAATCTCTGGAATTTCTCTTTCATTTTTTTTCTCGGAAATTATACTCGGTAACTTTTCATGTTTTTTATTGTTACGTAAAGAAGATACTGCAAATGCCCTCGGAGAGTTTCCTAACTGCCAACTCGTTTCGGGTTGACCATGACCGAGCGGTTCCTAAACAAAGTTGGTCGGCGGACTGGGCATGATGTGACCGCCGACTACGAGGTAGCTTTTCAACTTTGTGCCTCTCCGAAAAAAAGATCTCCGCATAAAAAGAACCATTCCATAATACGCATTATCCTTTTATTATTTGTTTCCTAGGGGCACTTTTTATGTAGTGGTTTGAGAATCTCCGCATAAAAAACATTTCATATGCATACATCGCTTTCTCTTTTCTCCCTTTTTCCAGGGGCACTTTGTATGCAGTGTTTTTTCTTCGACAATCTCCGCGAAAAAGGTTCCATTCTATATCGTATTCCTTTCTAGCTTATCTTCTAGGTGCCATTTTTGTGCAGTGGGTTTTATCGAAAATCTCCGCCTAAAAGAACCACTCCTTACGCCGCTTACTCCCTTGTCTCCAAGGGGCACTTTTTGTGCAGTCTTCTTTTGGGCGCATATCCTCCTGTATTGACCACGGACGTGTGTATAGACTTTGTGTTATGGCCAGGCAGCTTATAGGTTCTCCGATTAGTTCCCTTGCGGAAGAAGCGATGATTTATTATGTATGGAACGTATCAGTTTATCATGGGAATCTCCTTTATTCATTGGATACATTCAAGCGGAATTTTACATCCATCACGTCTTCTGCCCTCTCCTATTTTGTATTGGAAGTTTTTTCGTCAGCGTAATGTTATTTTATTTGTAAGTTGATTTCATGGATCTAAAACCTATATTTTATCTTCTTAGATTAATTTATTTATCATTTCAAACTATAATAACTATTCGATTTACACATCGCCATACAAAATATGAAATTTTTCGATCAGAGAATATCAATCTAGGAAATAAGCTCCTCTCTATACCTGAGTAATACTCGATTGTAATCGATTTACCGCGTCTTGTCGGAAAATGCCTTTACATCATGCTTTACGTGACTTTTCTATCATACAATACATACCTACTATCGATACAGTTGGGCTTCTCAAACTTTTACAGATTGAGTCGTTTTTAAAACCGTAGAATATTATCAGAGAAAAGCCTTTTTAAACTGCTTTATTATATTTTTTCTTAGATATTCTATTGTTATTTGTAATAAAGCCTTCTATTGCGAAATCAATTGGTGATAAAATCCCTTATTTTAGCTGGGGACTCGGTTCTATAGCTGCTCTTAGTAGAAATTGCGCCTCTCGATTTAATGATAGAATGTTCTCTGTGGTATCAGTAGTGGTAGCGGCAGTGGCAATGAGAGTGGTGGTACTTTATAGAAGTCACGAGCTACCACAATAAGCAGATAGCAGCTCTATGAAACTGCTCATTCATCCCACCGTTTAGGAAGCCCTGGCTAGCAGTTAACAGTAGAGTAAACCACTGTCTAGCGGTAGTGAGTGGTAGATGGTAGATGATGGTAGTAGAAGTAGTGAAGCCACAAGCATCCTCCTGAAACTACTCACGTCCCGCCAGATTCCCGCTAGCGCTCTTACCCTCGCTTCCGTAACTCCATTATTCATTTGCAAATGTTGATACATTTTTTAACCCCAGTGTACGGCGCCTATTAATAATGCTTACTTTACCCATGCAGATGTGTGTTCTCATGTTATATGTGCTATTTATCGAGTACAATCCTTTTAGTAGAGGTGCGTATTTACGTAAGTCATTTGCAACACATTTAACCCCCACCATCAACGCGAAACAATGCATTAAAAACTGAGCTTTACTGGCTATTTATAATTCCAACACCATAAATTGATGTTAAACTTTTGTTTAAGTAATAATTAACGCGCAACAATTTAGTAACAGGTCTTTTATTCCCCCTGTAAACCGTTTTAATACAAAACTGTCGGTGTAACAATAAAAGCTGTAAACACAAAAAGGCCACAGAGGACTTTGCTTTAGATTACTAAAGTTGGCAGACCAAAGTACGCGGAGTGGTACTTTTGCTGAACGCATAAAACTGAATTGAAAATATCGCTATTACTGGAAAACAGGCACCATCGTAGAAATTAATTAATAAAAATTTTATATTACACTTCTGCTCAAAAGGGCTCGTTTTCGTTCACGAAACGTAACTGTTGTACATTTAATATTGTTGACCGAGTTTCGGAGGAGTTGGTAAATATTACACAGGAGATTAGAATGAGTACTATCCCTTCGCTATCAACGATTAACTATGTAGAATTTGGGATACATGTACGCTATTATTTATTAACGCACTTACAAATATATATTTACTAAAATTATTTCGTTTTTAACGAGTTAAAATAAATTACAAGCTGAAATTTATAGGATTTCTACATCTCAATGCAGAAAATAATCGGAAACTCAATGCAGAAAATAATAATTCTGCAGGGCGTTGTATAGAAAATTTCCGGGTCATAGATACAAATAATAATAAATATGTTTACTGGTTCTGACATGTTGATATTATTATAATGTATACAAGTATTATGTTACGAGTTGTGAGCTAAGGGTTGATTGCTTTTTTCGCTAACTTAATAATGTAAACAAAAACATTATGGAAACTAAGTCCTCTACAACGATCAATCATGGAATGGATCACATTATGGATTTACTTACGGGAAAGTAGCTTTTGGCAGTTAGGCACCGAAGGAGTTCTGTAATCTCTTTCGTGAAATATAGGTCCGATATAAACACCCAAATAATAAGATCCTCGATCCTCAAAGATTACAAACTCTACGTATAAATCTCCCTTGAATTTTTATCACTTGTTGTACATACTTTAACGATTAATTTCAATATTAAATTATTAAGAGTTCAGATCTCGGATGGGAATTCTCCGTACAGATCGATTTCTCCCCTTTTCATTGTTTCTTTACAAAACACGGCTGGAAAGTAGCTTCAGAAAAGCGCTATTAATTATTTATTATATCGGATGTTATGTTCAATTCCCTTAAAACTAACTTCCTAGCTGAATTTAGAACGTTGTATTTATCAATTGGAGCTGCGTAATTAATTTGAATTATTTTATACAGTTCATTAATAATTATTTTCTGCATACTTATTTAACCCTATAACACGTACAGTTGTTCGTTTTGCCTACTATTTAAACTCTCCAATTTAAAAGTTTAAAGATGCAAGTTTGAATGACATTTAAAAAAAAGTCGTTTTTAAGAACCTATTTAAAATATCATATTTTCATTGCATGTAGGTACGATATAGCTGTGAATATAATAAGAAAAATCTGTTTAATTAACGATCAGAAAAACTGGGATTTTTACTCTGTATATTTTGAATTATAGGGATTTGTTACAAGTGCTTCTTTATCTGTACGTACCTAGATGCTAGTCGAACTCGCAAGCTGCTTTTTAAAATTTTCCTTATTAAAGCTCTTAATACGTCTTCCGGAAAAATGACTATAACGTGAGAAAATTGTACTCATGGTTTTGAAAACACGTCCGTAGATGGTTAAGGTTTATTAGTACGTACGCCAATGCCGTATGCTCCGTTGGGTGCGGATAAGGGAAAGTAGTAGTAGTAGTACGTACGTACGGCGCAATACGCCCTGTGGTGCATAGGTATGCAATGTCTCATGGCATATTGATTAGTTCTCCTTGATAATATAATATGCTTATTGAATGCATGCCTCCTACGCCTAGTAATGGACAATATGACATACAACGCAGCAGCAGTAGAGAACTAACGATGAAAACGTGCCTGGATTTCTCAATACAGTTAGATTCCGTAATACTGCAGCTGGGAATCTCCAATACCAATGTAACTTTATTTGTTTCCGTAAAATGCACCGAAGATCTTGGCATTCTTGGGTATTTGCTTTCGCACACAGCGACGTGACTTCGAGATCGTTTCTTCTATTATCTCCTACCAAGAAATGCACGTTTATTATACAATATATCATATGAACTTGGATAACTAACACCATCAAACTTACCATAAATCCCACGATCTGTTTTAATGCCATTTGAATTTACAAAGAAAATTATCTTAACCTACATACTTATGTATAACACAAAACAGGAAATCTTTTTGAAAAAAAAAGAAAAGTTTTGGTGTCTAAATCTGCACAGATTATCTTTTTAAAATTCAACAATCGGTTTCTTTGCAAAATTCAGATTTATGTCTTCTTCATTTTGAATTGAATTATTCAACAAAAACATTTACTTAATAATGCATATGTACTTACATATGTAATGTGAACTATGTAGCGCCTATTTTTATCAATCTTTACAATTTCAGAATAATCCGCATAGAAATATAAATAATGACTTATTGCTGAAATAAATTTGTTCGAAACCTTTGACAAAGGGCCTAACAAACTGAACATGATTAGGGCGGGGAAACTGTCGCCTGACCAAGTCAGGATTTGCAATAAATTTGCTTGTGTAGGTAGGTACCTAGGTACCAACTAAGTAATTATTTATATAAATCAATTTAATGCATACGATATTTTTAACACACTAACTTATCGTGCCATTTCTCCGAATGCGACTAGACAGAAAATATAACGCATTTTTTAAATTTTATTACATTTCTTTACAAAATTATAAAATCTCACCTCTAAAGTTTGGATTAGGAGACAAACTTTATTAGTAGGAAAAGTAGTAAGCAGTAGTGAATTAAATGACATCTCACCTCTAAAGTATGGATTAGGAGAAAACCTTGTTAGTGCAAACATTCCGGCGACATTTCCAATTTCAGCTCATCCTATGAGAGCTAAACGAATGAATAATGGCGCCCGCGATACGGGTACGTCGGGGCTAAACGGAATACATTTTATTATTTTTACCAGATTAAAAAGGTCCGGTGAATAATTTATGTCGCTAGAAAACTCGTTTTACAAAGGAATTCTCATGAAACATTCGCAACACAATGATGAGGGAATGAAAAGTAAAACACAATTTCGCATTTTTCTTGCTTAAAAAACTACCTAAATACAAAACAAAAATCGAAAATAGGTTGATTAAGAAAATTAAAGATTACAGTTGAACGGTTTTGAATTCTGATCTAAAAGTGAAGAAATTTTTTAAGCACATGATTTGTTTATTTATTTAAAATTCACAGAACATTTGCGGGCTTATTGCTAAAAGCCAATTTCTTCTAACCAACCGCCATTTTACAAAAAATTGTTTTGTCCTTGATTTTCTACATTTTATTTTATGGTTAGAACTATTTTTGCACCGTCAAAAAAAATTAGGTTTGAACAAAAATTTTCTTATATCTGAATGTTAACATTTCGAATTTAGATAGATTCGTACACCAAGTGCATACCAAGTGTATCTTGATCATTTATTACAAAAAAGCAAGATGATCAGTCCTACACTTTAGCGCCATTCCAACGTATCGCATATGAAATATCAAAATAACATTCAAATAAATGTTTCAATATAATTAAGTTTAATGAATTTTCTACCCACATTTTATCGCCAATCGTATGCTTATTTCAAGTACCTGATATCTCCCTACGTATTTATGTACACAGTATTATTTTCGTGAAAAGTCTGACTGTAAGATTCCACATGGCATGTTTACAAAGCGAGGTCTCAGGTCTCCTCAAAAGCTTTTGAAGTCGTCTCACCATGATTGTGTTTGGTAAATAAATTATTAACGTCCCCCCCCTGTCCTCGTGTGCCCCCCTCTCCTCCACCCGCCAGGGGTGTACGGGAGGAAGGTTAAGATATTACAAACTCTTGCCTTTTGTTATGCGTAAGAATAATATGCTTAAAATATATCCTTTTGAGAAAAGTGATTTGGGGTTGTAAATGCTAGAAACGAAGATTTATCTCGCGTTTTCCATTAGCCTGTTCCTACATGTTATATTATTACTTTACTATTAACGTGCCAACAGAATTGTGAATGATTTTGTTTGTTATAGCTCTGCGACATATCGTTTTTAATACCTTTAATACTTTCATAAAAGTTTGTCTAGTTTATATTACATTCAAACCCCCAAAGCAAAAATATAATACGTTTGCTCGTAATGTAAGCTGACAGCGAGGTTTTAAATTTTGAATGTATTTATTTAAAATATTAGATTATTCCGGTCATCTGTTTTTCCGTTATTTTATTTTGCTGTACTAATAAATTCAATTGACATATCATTAAGTTTTCTAGAAAAAGTACAGTTAATCTGCGAGTAACGCTCTATAATAAAAAAAGGGCAATCTTCTGGCCTTTTTAGTAAACCAGATATCTATGCAAATTTTCGAAAATTCAATTGTTTTAAACTCAATTTTCATTGCAAAGCATTATCCAGATAAGTTATAATGACAACTTTCAATTTTATTTACACCCAAAACATTAAAAGTATAATAATAACCATAATAATGTTGTAAGGCATGGTTTGGTCATGTGGAGCGAATGAGTGATGTAAGATCGGCTAAAAGAAGTATAAATGCAAGTGTGCCTGGATGTAGAAGCAGCGGAAGGCCGAGAAATACATGGCATGACCAAGTACGTCAAGTACTTGAAAGTGGTCATGTGAAAAGTCGGAATAATCGGCGTATGTGCATGAAAGATTTATGAATGTAAAAGGAAGTCTGTCAGGACAGAGTAGTATGGCGTTCTATCCTCTCTGCCTACCCCTACGGGGAAATGGCGTGATGGTAAGTTAGTTAGTTATAATGTTGTATTACATTTTAATCTTTTGAAATGTGTAGTACTCGTAAGACATGTTTTGATTTCGCCTCTGTCGTAACGATTTTTCATAAAAAGCATACCACTGTAAAAGGTGTCGGATATCAATTATTAATTGTGTATTTTTTTTACAGCTAAAAAACAAAATGGCGCCGCCCTTCGCACGAACAGCCTGGGCCCCGGTGCCCGGACCCCACCCCTGGAGAGGAAGTCCCGCTTCTCCGCGCTAGGAAGATTATTCAAACCCTGGAAGTGGAAGAGAAAAAAGAAGTCCGACAAGTTCGAGGCAGCCTCAAGATGTGAGTACTGAACAATTCGTGTTACTACTAACTTAAGAGCTTAATCTTGGCCCTAGTGTTTTCTTTAATTTATTTTGCGTAAATTACACCATAATTCTTCACAAATCTGTCTTTCAGGAGGTATCCTTTAAAAATGACCTAGTTCGAAATTAAAATCTGATTAGATGAAAAGTTCATTTTAAATTAGTTACTATGTTTGATATAAAGTAATATCAGTTTATACAGGCTACAATATTTTGGAGTAATGCCCGCTGTATACGGGACAGTTTCTTGTTCAGAAAACTACACAGTTTCTTGTTCAGAAAACTGTGCAGTCTGTCAAACTTCTGTCAAAAGACACGCTAAATATGTGTATTTTTGAAACGCGATTGTAAGTTATTATCGTATGTTTGCTCTCAGGAAATTGTATATTTAGCTAATAATGTAAATATGTTATTGGTTTTTAACGCATTTAAAAGCATACAATAAACCAATGTCTACTTAAACGTTTACATAAAAAACATTAACTGTCATGTCAGCTTAAATCTGACATAAGCACGCAGTTTTTTAAACAGTTTTCGTTGTATACGGGACCGTTTTCAGACTGCATAGAAAACTGCGCAGAAAACTGTCCCGTATATAGCGGGCTTAAGGAAAGGAGTCAAGGATAGGTCCTACCTTTATTCGATAACCCGGGATGCTATGATGTCTTTGTCTTTAACTATTGGTTTTGCAATTCCCACAAATACAAATATGGTGAACAAACGAGCCCTTTCTTGACACTGACACTAACTTGTTGCTACACGGTCAATCAAGTTCTGAGCTATCCTCTTCTTTCTTGTTCTTTGAATATAATATTTGTTTTCAAAACCGTTAGCAAAGGAACTTTTTAGCACAGATCTTGAAAGGTTCAAACTTAAATTAGGCAACTCGTCATCACACCAACAATTATTTACGAAAGTAAGTTTAAACATAACTACTACCAACCGATCACTGATGATTATTTTATAATTTCTGTGGGGCAATTGTGTATCTTTTGTCGAACTTCTGCGCATACGAATTCAGTACTGAATTCGTATGCGCAGAAGTTCGACAAAAGATACACAATACGGGCCTTGGATAAAAAAAATATGTCCATCGTATTTTGACTGTTGGCCTTGAGTAAACATCACCATCATCGGTTATAGCTGGCGACTTCTCTCTAGCTATTTCTATTTAATATAACATCCGAGAATTCGATGTTCACGCTTTTCTTCTAAAATAGTGTACTAATAACTCTATTTATGTCACGCCGCGCCGATTGATTTGGTATTTGTTCGTT
>JAGVSP010003262.1:0-68456 GCA_022494985.1 Micrasema minimum | reverse complement strand
ATTATCGGATGGGTTTACGTTCTTATGCCGGTCCTCTTCTTCTATAATCCTTTGGTAAAGAACAAAGTGAAGGAACACACAACATAAAGACAAAGTTAAATGAAACACAGTATATTATAGAAGTGCCTACACCATGGGTAACTATCTTATACACACAACATTTTGTTCACAGACAAATACAACTAGACAAGGGCCGTCACACAACATTGCAGTAATTTATCATTTTAGAGATAGCAAGAGAGGAATAGAGAACGTCCATATATTTCATCGTGCAATAACTTTATAACTGAATTATCTCTCTCAGAGACGAGAAGTTTGGAAGGGAAGATGAATATCTAGCGTTTACAGGCTCATGACTTGCCATTTTATCATTTTAGCTTGATGGACCGACGATAGACGGAGATCGAGGTGTAATTTAACAACTTGCCTTGCTTTTTATGAGGACTAGTCTATTGCTAAATCCATGGATAATAGGTTATGAAATTTATTACAGTAGGTTAAGATAGGTTGGGTTTTTATAAAATAATTTAAATCAAAAATGGCTATTTAAAAGCAATATCCTTTATAATAGGTTATGAAAAATTATACAGTAGGTTAATGATAGGTTATGGTTAAATAAAATAATAAAAAAATTCAAATAGATTTTGAAAAGCGAAATTTGACAATACATAATGAAGGCGGACCCAATCGCGTATCAACCAATCACAGCTTTACGCTTTACTCTACAAACCGTTTTGAAATTTTGACAGCTGCACGGCAAGTTGTTAAGTTACCCCGAGATCGATTTTTATTAATTATTAAATGAAATGTCTACTATCTCAAGTACCAAACACAGTTGTGTGACAATAAAGTAATATATCGAGGGTCCCAACGTTTACTGTCCAATCTGCAAAATTACGATTTTCGTTTTATTGTTTTAAACTGATTTTAATGGGTGCGGGTAAGGGAAAGTGTAGTGTGTTTTAAACTGTCCAATTTACATAATATTTTAGGTAATCTAAGGAGAAAAAAAATTCTCTTAAATTTTGGGGGTTTTTTGAATCGAACGTTATTTTTTATTTTTATTATGGAAATTGGACAGTTTAAAACAATCAAACGAAAATCGCATTTTTGCAGATTTGACAGTAGGTATACGTTGGGACCCGTCGATATAAGTGGTTCCGTTGTACGTATTATAATGAAAGCCCCCACCCTTTCCCTAGACTGTTTTAAAGACTATCGAGTCTGTTCAGTCCACATAGGGAGCGGATACAGTATGATGATGATGATGAATATTATGTCATTCTTATGATTCAATTCCTGAATGAACCTTTCAAACATTTTCTCCATTTGCAAGATTATTTTATTTCGATAAGTGAATTTACGTCATTTGCAAAAGCATAGTGAAAATATATTAAATTTAATGGTATATTGCTTCTCGAGACATTATAACTTGGCGACATCGCATCCACGACATCTACGCCAAATTTTATGCAGGTAATTTCTTTCATTTTACTGTCTTCAGAATCAATTAGATTCGACCTTTCAAAATAATTACAATCGTCAAAATCCGAGACATTCTTCCGGCAGACTTCTGGTCGTAAGTCAGATGAACCTTTGATGCCAGAATTCCCACGGAGAAAGGGAGCCCAACAGAGTGAACAATTGTTAAAACCAGTAGTCCAGTAAAACCAGTATTAGTGCTGAAGGCGTGGTGTTCCAGGGGAGTCCAATAGTCCGGGGGCTAGTCCAAATCCGAACAGTATCCAACGTCCAAGGTCGGTGCGGGGTCTGTATTCAACGATGTGGAGTTCCGGAGTAGTAGCGAGAGTAGAGGAGCGAAGTAAAACCCAGAGTTCGAGACAAGAGTGTTTATTCAGGGCCTAACAACATACATACTGTACATACGAATAACACAAATAATAGGTGACAATGGTCTTTATTAGGGAGCCAGTACAATGCTACAAGCACCGGGTCCCTAGCTACATATTCCAAACATAATATCACACACAATCCTTGATCTATAACCTGCATGATGATATCTGCTAGATCCTGCCAAACATTTAATTAACTATAATATCGAACTTCAAAATAAAGAACCAGTTTTTAGTTTTCAGAGGTGACGCATTGACTAACAATAATTTATCTTGTTACGGAAATTTCAGTATTTCCAATATAATTCTAATATCTTTTTCGCCAACATGGGTCATAGAATGTTTTATTAGAGACACTTTACTTAAACATTTGTACAGACATTGCGAGCAGGAGTATGGTCTCTCCCTACAATGATTTGACACACTTTTCTTCCTAGAACATCTATATTGACAAGGTGGCAATTTTCTTTCTGGAACATGAAAAGGCTTTCTCACCAGTGCGAGTGCGGATGTGAGACTTAGAGAGTTGTTTTCTTGTACATGTGTAGAGACACTCTAAACGTGAGAAGGGTTTCTCACCAATGTGAGTGCGCATGTGTGATTTTAAACTATGTTTCAGCGCACATGTGTAGGTGCACTCTGAACATGAGAAGGGTTTCTCACCAATATGAGTGCGCATGTGACGCTTTAAACTACTTTTATCTATGGATGTGTAGGTACACTCTGAACATGAGAAGGGTTTCTCACCAGTGTGAGTGCGCATGTGAAACTTAAGGTGTTGTTTTCTTGTACATGTGTAGGTACACTCTGAACATGCGAAGGGTTTCTCACCAGTGTGAGTGCGCATGTGACGATTTAAAATACTTTTATCTATGGATGTGTAGGTACACTCTGAACATGAGAAGGGTTTCTCACCAGTGTGAGTGCGCATGTGAGATTTTAAACTACATTTCAGCGCACATGTGTAGGTGCACTCTGAACATGAGAAGGGTTTCTCACCAGTGTGAGTGCGCATGTGACGCTTTAAATTACATTTTCGTATGCATGCGTTTCTACACTCTGAACATGCGAAAGGTTTCTCACCAGTGTGAGTGCGCATGTGACGCTTTAAATTTGCCTTTAGTATACATGTGTAGGTACACTCTGAACATGAGAAGGGTTTCTCACCAGTGTGAGTGCGCATGTGAGATTTTAAATTACTTTTATCTATGGATGTGTAGGTACACTCTGAACATGCGAAGGGTTTCTCACCAGTGTGAGTGCGTATGTGTACGATAAGGTGAATTTTTCGGGAGGCCGTGTATTCGCAGGATGAACAAGCAAAACGATTTTGCTTTTTCTTTGGTTTTGAAACCGTTACTAGCAATGGTCTTTTCTTATCTGGAGATTTTTCTTTTCTCACTGCCTTCGTGGATCCTGAAAGAAAAATATATTACTTAACAACGGGAATTCGGTACTTTAAACAAGACCAAATTTTATTGACAGAAATATTTGATATATTTTTTAGTGCATTGGATGGTTTAAATTGATTTTTATCCAACCTCCTAACAAAATCTGTCTTGCGAGCTTTTTTCTGCAAAGAGAAAATAATCATTTGCAGTATTTTGTTATAAAATCTTGCAATTACATCGGAAATCTCCATTAATTAAATTATTTCACGTCATAAATTGGTTTTCAGTGTGTATACTCAAATTTAGCTGAAAATCATGTTTTATTCACAAATCCGGCACTAATGTTTTTTTTTCTCGTAAAGTAAAACAAGCATTAGTATTTTTGTGGATTTTGTCAAACAGAAAAATTATTCAGGGTTGTGCGACACAAATTCAATTATGGAAATTTGTAGATGTGGCACTCGAGAAACTGACCTAAGGAGGCAATATCTCGAAAACTAAGGCACCTTTACTCAGGTCATATTTGCATATTCTGGTTATTCATGACATCATGAGTTGGCCTTACATCACTTCAATGGGAATATATTCGATTACGGACACCCTGTATACAGGGTGTAACAGAACTCGATGTACAAGCGGAAAACCAGTGAATCTACGTCATATTTGGAGTCGATTTTGTAAAATAAAATTTTTTGATTAGACTCATAGTTTTCGAGAAAATCGAGTTAGAAGTTGTTTTTTTTTTTTTTTCGATAATTTTTTGCAATTGTTGTCAAATATTATTTATTTGTTCAAATTAATACTATTCATAAAGAAAACACAACAAAAAACCGCATTTTAATAAGAATTAAAGCCATTAACTTTTGCAATTTAAACTGGTCTTTTAAAATGAGTTAGTCACTCAGGGTTGCAAACATAATATGTTCTGGGTCGGTATTCCGTATTTTTTTGAAGGACTTCTGCGCATACGAATTCAGTACAAAATTCATATTCGAAGAAGGCTTGTCGAGCAATTCAGAATCGCGGCACTGACGCTATGGAGGGGGAGCCGCCATTTTTGTATGTTTGTCCATAACATAACCTCAAATAATGACGCAACCGGCGGGCAGGCTTGTCATTTTAGGCGTATTTTTAAACGAATAAGTATAATTACGTTCGAACTAAAACGAATATTTGGGTGATAAGTTTAAATTCAAATGAAATAATATCTAATTACGATATTATGCTAGTCCAGTGTAGCGAAAGTTCCGAAAATTCCGTGAAAATCAATAAGTGACATCTTTCGAATCGGATTAATCGGATGCTTGAAGCTTCTTTGTGGTATGATTAATTTTTAGGTACTAATATGGATCAATTGTTTTACATTAGACATCGATGGATTATTTGTGACATGGAATAAATAAATCTGCTTTACCAAATCTGCTTGTGTTGTGTTGGTACCTAGTATGTAAACATTAACACGTGTATTAAAGTCTATTCGCGAGTCAAGGACACCGCTGGCGCTGTTTCCCTCTCTCCTCCATACTTCGTTGCATCGCCTCGGACTCGTGTGGAGGAAAGAGGGAAACAGCGGTGTTCTCAACTGATGCGTTCAGCTCCTGGGGCGTTCATTTCATTTAGTTAACCCGGAATAACGTACGTGGGGTACAGACTTTTTACAAATATTTTTTTTTTGTTTTTTTAAAGGCTTAAATCAAAAAGTCATGGAACAAAATCGACTCCAAATATGACGTAGATTCACCAGTTTTCCGCTTGTACATCGAGTTCTGATACATCCTGTATACAGAAGACTAAATTTCTTATTCAGATTAAACAACTTACTGTCCGGGCCCAGTGGAGGTGTCAGGTAATGCTCGCCCAGGGGTAGGTATTTGAGGGGGTTGATACTGGATTGTATGTAAGGGTGTTAAAGGGAGTGGAAAGGATTCGCAGACGCCACTTATTTGCTGATAATATTCGCCCAAACGGTTGTTATATGTAAAATTATTCAGATAAAAATTTATGAAATATTTTAATATTAACTTACTAATGGCGGCTTCAGCTTTTTGAGAGGACTCCAAACATTCTTGTTTAATGTCAGGGATATCGATATCCATTTCTGTGAAGATCGTTATAGAGCTGGATATTTCATACTGGCTAGTACTGGTCCCCCCTTCCCCAGTATGGAGACCAGCCCCGGTTCCGCCTTCTCCTCGCTTATGTCGAGACATGGCGCCCCTTCCTCAGTATGGAGAATATCTCCTTCTACATCGCCAGTCCCCGGTTCAGCCTTGACACTAACCGTAGCCGGCTCCATCTCTTCAGTTGTGGTCTGGTCTATATTACACCTCTCCTCTTAATGTCTCCGCTGTATCTGGAACGAGCAAATTATTTACTTGAACAGATTTTTTGTAGTTTTTTAGTTATTTTGAGATTTTATTTACTATAATCCTTTATATTTACTTTTAGGCATAAAATAATCAGCTTCTTACATTCATGCAAGATTAACAGAAAATATTACGTTTGATCAGAATTGAATGTTTAACATTACATTAAAAATCTAAATAAACAATTTACAAAACAGTTAAACCCAAAGATAATAATTCCAAGGCAGGCAATAAAGTAATACTGATAAATACATTTTCTTCCTTTTTTCTGGTTTTGATTTGATATTCATATCTTATTACACGCGGATATTTTTTCATTCGTAAAATAACCAAACGCCTTGATTTTTTATAATCTTTCTATTCGAGTCAATTATTTATTTATATCATATAAGTACTTAATACCTTTTACAACCAGAACAAAGTAACATAATTATATTAAGATTACAAAATGTATTATACACCAAAATTATAATTATATGTATAAAAGTATTTATCGGTGACAGATAACAGCTTATTACAATAATCGGTTGTAAAACTGTACATCACTAGCATATCGTTCGCCTAATAAACGGCCCGCGATATACCTACAATAGTTGCAAATGAAACTAATGATTATTGAATGATTCATATTACGAGAAATACATTTATTCCAATTTTTTAGTACAAATATACACAATTTTACAAATATATTTGGACTTAACCAGAGACACGAATTACTGCATACAAACGTCAAGGCGTTGCGACCTATTGTGTGAAGAATGCCTTAGATAAAAGAACAGTGCTGCCAGATCCGAGAGACAGCTTCTCCCACCCGGCGCTGCCAATTTTCCCCACTTTCGGCCAGAAATTCCCGTTTTTCTCATCAAAAGGCTTAAAAACGTTCATTTTTGAAGAAAAAAATGTTATTTGTGTCATTGTGTGTGTGGGGAAGACTCAGGAGACATTAGTGGCCGTATAAAGTGCGTGAAAACGCAATAAAACACAGTCAGATGCTACGTTGTTAAGGTTGGTAGCATGTTCCGACGCCGACGTTCTTCGGAACCTTACCTTAACGTCTTCCAGGATGGACAACTTCTCCGGTCGAAAACAATAATAAAAGCCATGTATTTGGACGGAAAAATGGCGAAAAGCACATCACATAAATTATGCCCACAAGTGCGAAATCCTCCGTTTTTTTATTCCCTTTTCCTTCAAAATTTAGCCCTTTCCTAAAATTCCCGGAAAGTGGGAAAATTCCCTCCGTATCTCTGGCAGCACTGTGTATAAAGAGACGATCCGCTCAGACACGGAAAGGTTCATACTTATATATGTTAAGAGTAGGTACCTAGACATAGTTCGGGGCAAGTTTGTAATATAATGGAATTAACCCATACCCGGAGAGCTTCCGTAGTGCTAGCTAGGGCCTTCCTCCGTGGAGATTCGACAACCTTTTACTTACGTGTATTTGGACTCTCTCCTCTCGATCTCGCTCATTCAAAGTCTCAGGTGGCGGGGAAAATGCGAACTATTTATGTGTGGACAATTTATGTTTATTAGGAAAGGGTACATCCTATAAGATAATTGAAAAGGTACATCTAATAAGATAATTGAAAGGTACATCCTAACGCGCAAGAAATACATATAAACATAACAGTTCAAATTGTAAAAACTAGGATAGTGTTGAAGGCCTTCCTACACAGAGTTATTAAAATTAAAACTTAAGATTAGATTCATTGTTAAAGGTGTCTCCCAAGCGGTGGTGAAACACGTGGACTCCCCAGGGTCTACTGGAGGGAGTCCCCGCGTTGCGGGGGGGAAGATTTATAGCTGTCCCTGGCTCTCCAGCCCAGGGAACAGGAGCTGATGAAAACGGCGGCCTTTGCCGCTAGCGTGTGAGCGGAGGGCGACCCGGTATAAACCTGTCCTTGTCCGTAGGCTAAGGCCAGCTCACGAAATCAGGAGGTGAAGACGAATGGAGCTGACACCGATGTAAGAAACCGATGTCTTAGGTCCTTGATATATTTTACATATCGCAGCGAACGTCGTTTGAATGGACTGACACGGTATTAAACCCAGTGTCTTGGTGCGGATATAATTATGAATCGCCGCTTAGCGCGGCTTCGAGGGGAAAACAGGCTAGCTCCGACCATGGCTGTGCTGGACTGGCCTCGTGCGAAGTTGTCGCTATATGCGACTTAAAGACTTCTATAGCTACCTTGGGACTTACTCCTGCGTGACGGCAGGGCACGGGACGCGGGCCCGTGGAGCCTGGTCACCTGAGCACTACACTTTGATTCAGAAATACTAGGACCTGACTTGTGGCGAAAACTTTCAATCGTCCATCCTGGAAACGCTTCCGTGTCGAAAGCCCGGGCCGAGGGAAGTTGGCGTAAGAAACGGTAGCCATATTTTCTGATGCCTGAGAATATCAGTGTTTGTGCCAACGGACAACCTAGCCGTGCTAAGAAAGGTGGTGCCAACTTCGCCTGTTCGGTAACATATGGGTATTGACTTAAAGGTTGGGGGAGGTAGGTAGCTGAATTGTGCCTCGTACACTCCATCTCAAGTCAAGTTTAAAAAGAAAAAACTAGAAAAAAAATTTTGAAAAAAAAAAGAAAAAAAAAAAAATCCAACCCGGGGTGAAGCGGCTGGCTCGAAACATGAGTAACCCTCTATAGCTATATGGGTGGAAAGTGGGAGGAGCTAGCCTTAATATGTTTTCGGGTGTTTTGATAAAGTAGGCTCTAAAAACTAAAAACAGGGTAGCGCGAAGGCATAAAAACAGTGTCTGACCTAAAAGAACAAATACAATTCAAAGATCGCTCACCACATCCATCCTCTCTTCCGAAGGTGCTCGTATCCACGCTAGGATGCACACAGAGTGCACCTCACTGTATCCGAGGGGAGGCATAGGTGATTGCTAGCAAAACTTAATGGTTGTTATAAAAAGGTAAACGGTTTTTTTATGAAACATAAAAACTGTGTTTAAAATTTGATATTGCAATTCTTTTGTATATAAATATTAGTTTAATTATCACACATATAGTGGATCTTGAAAAAGGGAATATCAGTATCAAGAAATAGAAATGCTGCTTGTGAAACATAAAACGTTTAAATAAAAATTGATATTGCAAATTCTTTATATCTAAAAATTGGTTTAATGTTCACACATATAGTGCTTCTTGAAAAAGGAATTCAGTATCAAAGACAATCGAAATGCTTTGTGACAAACAGTAAAACTGTTTTAAAACTATTATATTGCAATTCTTGTGTATTATAATTTGGTTGGTTTAATTTCACACATACAGATGATCCTTGAAAAAGGAATTCGCAGTATCAAGACAATAGAAATGCTTTGATGAAACATAAAAACTGTTTAAAATATTGATATTGCAATTCTTTATTTATTATAATATAAGTTTAAAATTTGATATTGCAATTCTTTTGTATATAATATTAGTTTAATTTCACACATATAGTGATCCTGAAAAAGGAATTCAGTATCAAGACAATAGAAATGCTTTGTGAAACATAAAACTGTTTAAAATTTGATATTGCAATTCTTTTATATATATAATATTGGTTTAATTTCACACATATAGTGAATCCTGAAAAAAAGGAATTCAGTATCAAGACAATAGAAATGCTTTGTGAAAACATAAAACTGTTTAAAATTTGATATTGCAATTCTTTTGTATATAATATTGGTTTAATTTCACACATATAGTGATCCTGAAAAAGGAATTCAGTATCAAGACAATAGAAATGCTTTGTGAAACATAAAACTGTTTAAAATTTGATATTGCAATTCTTTTATAAATATATAATATTAGTTTAATTTCACACATATAGTGATCCTGAAAAAGGAATTCAGTATCAAGACAATAGAAATGCTTTGTGAAACATAAAACTGTTTAAAATTTGATATTGCAATTCTTTTATATATAATATTGGTTTAATTTCACACATATAGTGCTCCTGAAAAAGGAATTCAGTATCAAGACAATAGAAATGCTTTGTGAAACAAAACTGTTTAAAATTTGATATTGCCATTCTCTTTCAAAGTTAGTTGGTGCGTATTTCCACCCATAGATACACGCAATGTGTACCCCATATGTACTAACGGGCTAGGCATAAGGTTCTAGAATTTTTTAAACTTAATATTCCTATATACATAATTAACCTATTGGGAGGCAAGTACCACTGGTTTCCACTATTTGCGATTAACTCGCCACCACGTTTGCTTATAGCCACTTTTATACTGGGCGTGAACCAGTTTTAAAACCTTTCACCGTACTGAATGCCATGTATGTCCCAATCGTGTCCTAGCTAAATTTTACAACTAAAACATTTTAATAGAAATTAATAATAAATGAGTTTACTAGGTGAGAGTCCACAGGAATCCCTTGCCAATTGTAAGTGGAGGTTTGTTAAAAAAATCCTTGATAACATCTTTATGATAATTAAAAGGCTTGCATTTAGAGTAAGTAATTTTATTAATTATATGGTCAGTGTGACAAGGTTTTATCAAGCAAGATCGCTAAGGTGTCTTGAACTCAGTTGTTTAATTATATGAATATCCCTGTGACAACTGACTGGTTTGAAACTTACAATGAGGGCGTTAAGTGAAGGAATTCTCTAAGAATTTACTGATCCGACTAAAGTTTAAAGTCCTTAGACTGATAGACAAGTCTCATAATGGTGTCTGCCAGCAACTCATAGATGCGTTCCATTTCATCTAGCGCCACCAAATTTAAGAAAAATTTGGAAACTACATTCAGTACATTTCCTGAGCAAAAAAAAATTACCTGTTAACAAAACTCATCTCTAGCACTCATGGTACATAATTAAAAAAAATACACTTAAAATTATGAAATTATTTTATAAGGCCCGAATGGGTATATGCGCGCTAGGATGTAGAAAAAAGAGATAATGTATATATAATTTTTTAAAATTATATTGTAACCATCTAAAGAGCCTGTACATAAGGTTTTATATGACTTCACGGATAACTGAGGAATTCGGCTAAGTTCCCAAGCTATCGGGGCCACAATAATCGGTTCAGCCCTCGCTGAACAGATAAGGTTAAAGGAGCTCGGGTGTGTAACCGAAGGTTAAGCCCTCTCCTGTCTTCTCGTAGGGTTTCTGTGAATGGGCGATTGATTTTTATTTTTTTTTTAATAAAAAATTTTTTTTTTAATAATTTTTTTTTTTTGCCATTTGTTAACTTTCCGTGGCACTATGCTATTTGACAGTTTTTAAACTGTACCTATGTTGAAATATCGTCGTCGAGTGCCACGAAAGTTCCACTGTACTGAGTACAAGTGCTTCACCGTTGTCATCATCGAAATATACGTTAAGTAGTAGTACGTCACTTAAAAACTCTCTATTTTTATAGACATTATTATTTTTTTTTTTACAACCTGCCATTTCAGGTTACTAGGACTAATATTACAATAATTACTCCTAATTAACAAAACTGTTTTAATAATTTATGCAATTTGAAACATACCTATAATATAAGTTTTAAGCTGTGCCCGGGGTCGTTAAGCTCCTGACACATTTCTCTTTTTTTTTTTAAAGGTATAGAAGATTGGAACAACTGTATATTTGAGTGTTCCGCTAGTTGTTAGAGGTTGCTAGGCTCTAGACAAACCTAATTGCGAATACTCTATGAGAAAGAACTATAGGTTACCGTAACACTCCGTTGTCAGAGGTCCTTAAGCTCTGAACAACTTTAACGGTGAGTACAGATACATCTTAGCCATAATACTTTCTGAAGTAGCTCCCGGGTTTTGAAACCAATACTACTAGTTGTTGAGTGCCAACATTTTTTCCGGTAAGCGAACATGTAAACTTATTTGAAGATGCAAATTTAAAAACACAAATGAACGGGCGAGAATTAGACAACCCGAATTACATATTTATATTTACCAAGTCCGTATCGGTCCTGACAACCAAATCCTAGGTCAAAACAAGTAGACACAAGTAATGATAGCAGCGTATTAAACTAGGTCGAAACCATAAATACAGGTCAGTAATCCTGACAAGTCAATCCTCGGTCAAAAAGTAATATCATACTCAATGATAGCAACGTATTAAAGAAAACTAGGTCGTGATTGCCTATTCAGCGAACGCATAATACACGATAGCAATATTTGTAAGTAATGAAGAGGTCTCCGACATTCAGAACTTTCCTCGATCAGACATCTCGTGTCTGATAGCAGCATTACATTCGTACAAAGAGGCCTTCGCCCTCATAAGTAAACAATGCTATTCTCGGTAAAGTGAAAAATCAACATTTCTGACTGACACCGGAATGAAACACAAAATTTCCTACGTATAATTGTTCGCGCAAATTACAACCGGAAAAAAAAAAATTTTTACATAAAGATTAAATGAGATAAATACAACGATAAATAAACAAATATGGGAAGGAGATATATACATAAATACACAATGGACAGATACATAGTAAATGCACATGGGATGGGAAGAAACTTGTCCAGGGATTGGCCGGTCTCTGGACAAGAAGAAGGAGACAGGAATTGGACTTTTGGGTGGTATACTCACCAAGCGGAGGAGGAAATATATCTCCGATTGGTTCATAGTGGAGGATTTTTACCTCCTAGTAGAACAAAACCTAATCACTAGTTTCGGTGTTTGGTACTCTTCCAACTCAAACAGGTATTCTAAACCCGCCGAAACACGGTACTTTCCAAGTCTATTCAATTTCTTTGTTTCTCAGATAACTCAGCGTGTTCCTTCGTAAATGAACTCCCCGTTCTGTTAACTTTTCCCTCAATTCATCTCTGGTGCTCTTTTCGGGGTTTGTTATTATTGAGAAGGCCTCCATGATTGCTTGTTGCAGGGAAGGAAAAAACTATCCGAAAATCCCCCAAAGAAAAAAATCGAGAGAGAGAAAAAAAAACTCAGAGAAGAGAAGAAAGGAGAAAAAAACGAAAATCCTTCAAAGTTATGGTGAAACCGCTATTAAGAACCGAGATCTTCTATGCATACGGAAGTTTAAACGTTTTCGATTTATTATAACCCTTTGCATTGGAGTTTTATTTGCACCGACGTTTTTTTTCACATCTAATAATTTTAAACGTTATCGATTTTTCACTTACGTTGAATTTTATTTGGGCCGACGTTCTCCCGTCAGTTGCTAAGGAACCAAAGCTACGATGCTATTTGATTTCGTTATGAAAAAAAACAGTAAACATCTGGACTGTCAAAAATTGACATCCAAACGTCAAAATAATTCACAATGGCCGCTCTGTGAAGGATTACGAAGTGAAATTTCCGGAAATTACCGAAGGCGACTCGGTTGCATACGAAGTGAAACTTCCGGACTTTACCGAAGGTGACTCGGTTGCATACGAAGCGAAATTTCCGGACTTTACCGAAGGTGACTCGGTTGCAAAAAAAATAAAGCTTTGTGAAAAAAATAAAGCTTTGTGAACAAAATGGCCGCCGTAACTGGAAATGAAGCGAAAATCGAGAGTAAATACACACAGAATTACACGTTGGGCGCCAGTGTAAATATAATAGATTTACCCATACCCGGAGAGCTTCCGTAGTGCTAGCTCAGGGCCTTCCTCCGTGGAGATTCGACACCTTTTCTTACGTGTATTGGACTCTCGATTCTCTCTCATTCAATCTCAGGTGGCGGGAAAATGCGAACTATTTATGTGTGGACAATTTGTGTTTATTAGGAAAGGGTACATCCTATAAGATAATTGAAAAGGTACATCCTATAAGATAATTGAAAAGGTACATCCTAACGCGCAAGAAATACATATAAACATAACAGTTCAATTGTAAAACTAGGATAGTGTTAAGGCCTTCCTACACAGAGTTATTAAAATTAAAACTTAAGATTAGATCATTGTAAAGGTGTCTCCCAAGCGGTGGTGAACACGTGGACTCCCCAGGGTCTACTGGAGGGAGTCCGCGTTGCGGGGGGAAGATTATAGCGGTCCCTGGCTCTCCAGCCCAGGGAACAGGAGCTGATGAAAACGGCGGCCTTTGCCGCTAGCGGTGAGCGGAGGCGACCCGGTATAAACCTGTCCTTGTCCGTAGGCTAAGGCCAGCTCACGAAATCAGGAGGTGAAGACGGCTGCTTCCGTGGCTAGCGGGGAATGGAGCTGACACGATGTAAAACCGATGTCCGGTCTTGGATATATTTACATATCGCAGCGTCGTTGAATGGACTGACACGGTATTAAACCCAGTGTCTTGATGCGGATATAATTATGAATCGCCGCTTAGCGCGGCTTCGAGGGGAAACAGGCTCCCGACCATGGCTGTGCTGGACTGGCCTCGTGCGAAGTTGTCGCTATATGCGACTTAAAGACTTCTATAGCTACCTTGGGACTTCTGCGTGACGGCAGGGCACGGGACGCGGCCGTGGAGCCTGGAACCTGAGCACTACACTTTGATTCAGAAATACTAGGACTTGTGGCGAAAACTTTCAATCGTCCATCCTGGAAACGCTTCCGTGTCGAAAGCCGGGCCGGAGGGAAGTGGCGGAAACGGTAGCCATTTTTGATGCCTAAGAATGTCAGTGGTGCCAACTTAGCCGTGCTAAGAAAGGCCAAGATGGGTAACTTGATGAATTAAAGGTTGGGGAGGTAGGTACTGAATTGGCCTCTTACAAAGTTGAACACAAAATACTAGATTTCTATGAAAACTAAATTGGCGTCCTTTTTTAATACTCCCGGGTGAAAGCAACACCTATCTACATTACGGATGAAGATTGGTGTTGGTGCCGTGTTATTGTCACTAAAGCCCACTTTATACGGGACAGAAAACTGTACAGTATCTCGTGCAGTTTGTAAACTTTTCCGTATAAAACAAAAAATGTAAGTGTAAATGGTTTGGCCATCATTGATACTCTCTGGTATAGGTAGTTCGAATTCCTCTCCAAAATGTATCGCCTACCTTCACCCAATCCATTCCGTTTTGTCACCTGTTATCCAACTAAAATTCAGTCTAGAATATTCGCTCAGCGCAGCAACGTTACTCTACTTTGCAACATCCGTCCTTCTCGTGATCCTGATCTTTCTTCATTCTATCCACCCTCGTCATACCCTCGTGATACTCGTCATCCATCTCCAAGCTTCCCAGATTCCAATTCCCGAAGCCCCTCGTCCAAAAGTGAGTAAAGTGTGCTGTGCCCCTCGTCTGTGTCCCGCCGCGCGCCAGTTCGACGTGGTGTTCCAGGGTATTCCAGGATACTTCGCCCTTCCTGGTGGTCCTTCATCTTCATATCCCGCCCTTGAGTCCAGCTCTGGTAAGTCCTCTTCCATTTTCCGATCCTCGTTCGGACGAAGTTGCCAGAGAGTCTCATCGTGGCGGATCCATTGGTCCTAATCGTACCGGATTTAAAGAACCCCTCGTTTTTCGAATGTTATAAACCCGTTTAAAATTTAAAATTCCATCAACAAAAATAAAATCAAGTTGATTATTATGATATTATATTTGTAGATATAGTATTATAATATTGACGCGTTAACATATTTATATTTGTGTTAATTCTTTCACAAATTAAATTATTGTTACATTTTGTGCACTTCACCTACTTTTGATAACCAGTTTATTTGCTGCACTAACATTCGTCCGTATTTAATAATAGTTTATTGACCTCGTATATTACATATCTTTAATTTAACTCGAACTAATTTACTGCGTTATAAATATTTACACTTTATCGGTTTTCAAGATGGCGAACAAAAATCTAGGAGACAAAAAGTTAAAAATGCTAAATGCAAAATTAGCCAGTATTTACGAATTGATTAATAATGTTTTTAATTTGAGTAAAGATTTATCGACTAAAGAAAAAATTAGTGATTTTCTCATTAGGACTGAAACATTAGATCAAAATAGACGCGAATTTTTAGAAACGTTGGATAAACAAATCGAGTTACAAATCGCAATGGAACCCGATTATGAAGTGGATTTTCATTACAGGCAATCCTTTGATGAATTACTTTGTTTTATCCAGTACCGGGAAAGGATCGTTCGGGATCAAACAAGTGATTCGAAACCGCCTGCGCCGGTAGAAGCAGAAAAACGTCGACAGCCAAAATTAAGAGGCATCGAATTAATTACTTTCGACGGCCAGATTAAGAACTGGAGGTTATTCTATCAAAATTTCAATTCTTTAGTGCATCTTAATTCTGATCTTACAAATTATGAAAAAGTTCAGTACTTAATCGGCTGTCTGACTGGGAAAGCTCGTAAAATATTATATGGGATTAGCGCATCTTCGGAAAATTACGATCTTATTTACGAATCACTAAAAGATAAATATGAAGATAAACGCGAATTAGCTACTACATACTTAAATCAGATATTTCAATTTGAACCGATTAAAGTTTCTTCAGTTTCTTCCTTAGATGATTTCTTGCAAATATTCGTCGGTTCCACTATGGCATTAGAGCAGCTCGATATCCCAGATCTGTACGATTTTATGTTGTTGAATATCGCATTAAAAACTTTAGATATCGGTTCTGTAAGATTATTCGAACAAAATTACAGAGATTCTTCTATCCCAAAATTCTCAAATCTCGTTAAATTTGTAAAGGAACAGTCGAAAATATTGTCTCGTGTCGAATGTATAGAATCGCTAAAAAGTAAACGTTTGCAGACATTTATTGTTAATTCTGATGACACTTCGGTCAATCAGTCGCGTAAATATAACTGTCCTCTGTGCGATGGTCGCCACACATTGTATAAATGCAGCAAGTATGCAAATCTTAGCGCCGAAGATAGGAAAACGCGTTGTAATAGAAAATCATTTGTGTTTGAATTGTATGGGAAGTCATTCTAAGCTTCACTGTAAATCAATCAATAAATGTGCTATATGTGGTTACTCTCACCACACATCTTTACATGTCGTGGATTATTTTAGTACCTCCGAAAAAGCAAAACCTATTCGAAATGTAAACGAACTCGAAAATTTACCTTCGACTTCATCAATTTCAAATGATGTCAGTCTTATCGCATCTTCAAGGAATCCCACCTCGCAGATAATTAGCATATTACCTACAGCACTCGTTGTAGTTACTAATAATAACGGGCAGGAAACTCACGGCAGATTTCTAGTTGACTCATGTTCAATGATCAATATTGTGACTGAGAAGTTTTGTAAAAGAGCAAAAATAAACATTCAAATCTCAGAATCGGTAATTCAAGGAATATCGAGATGTAGCAAATCAGCCATTGGCTCTACAAAATTTTCCCTCACATCTCGTATTGATTCAAAGCTCGTTTACAACGTTAATGCGTTAGTTATTAAAAAGGTAACGGACAAATTACCAAGCTTTTCTCTAACTCGAGAAAACTTTCCGCATTTGAATAATGTAAACTTGGCCGATCCATATTTCCATGAATCTCAAGAAATTGACGGGATAATAGGTGTTGAACTTTTCGGTTCTCTAGTTCGTGCAGGAAAAATCTCGAATCTTGAAGGAGATCTTGTAGCAATAGAGACAGTACTCGGGTATATTGTGATGGGGAAAACTCGCCTTCCCGCCCTAAAAGATGCTCGGGATTTTAATTTTCGCGATCGTAAGAATGATAAAAACAACAATTTAAACGTTCCTTTTAAATTCTCATCTGGAAAATTGCCGAATAATATTTTGCGTATCGATCAAAATTCTACAGAAAATTTACCAAGCCGTCCTACCTACGGTAATGAGCGCGCCTCACATTGTTTTTATCCCTCCTTTCGCAACAACACTTAAATATCTAAATATCGTTCTTTAAATTTATTTCGTCATCGTTTGTTTGTTTTTCGTTACTATTTCTTTAAAATCGTTTTTTATTTCATTATTACACCGCTATCCCTCGAATTAAAAATTCTTCAACCGCGAAGTGTTTTGAAGTCGAAGACTTCAAGGCGGGCAGCTATGGTTTGGCCATCATTGATACTCTCTGGTATAGGTAGTTCGAATTCCTCTCCAAAATGTATCACCTACCTTCACCCAATCCATTCCGTTTTGTCACCTGTTATCCAACAAAATTCAGTCTAGAATATTCGCTCAGCGCAGCAACGTTACTCTACTTCGCAACATCCGTCCTTCTCGTGATCCTGATCTTTCTTCATTCTATCCACCCTCGTCATACCCTCGTGATACTCGTCATCCATCTCCAAGCTTCCCAGATTCCAATTCCGAAGCCCCTCGTCCAAAAGTGAGTAAAGTGTGCTGTGCCCCTCGTTTGTGTCCCGCCGCGCCAGTTCGACGTGGTGTTCCAGGGTATTCCAGGATACTTCGCCCTTCCTGGTGGTCCTTCATCTTCATATCCCGCCCTTGAGTCCAGCTCTGGTAAGTCCTCTTCCATTTTCCGATCCTCGTTCGGACGAAGTTGCCAGAGAGTCTCATCGTGGCGGATCCAGTAAAATTATTTTTGAAGAAATAAATCATACATATTGGGAAAAACTTAGGCGGCCAACTTTGTGAAAAGTCAATGCGGGACATTTTTGGGAATAGAGAAGAATATATTTATGTAGAGGTGGGTGTGTCAGTACGCTAAAATTAAGAAACAATAAACAAAACTTCAAGAAATTATCGTTTATTATTCTATTTTTCACAAGAATGGCATTTTTTTTACTTATTCGGGGTTGTGATTTAAAATATCATAAAAATTTTCGCAACTGCTCATATTAAATTGTATCATTAGCATAGCGCGAAACGTTTTTATTGTAAGTGAGGATTATTCTGATGTCCACATGGCATTCACGAATGAAAATACTCGTTCTGTAGGTGCATTTGTTCCTGGTAAACACAAAATATATTGTACGATGGCCAGGCAATTTTTATAGGGCATTTGCTTTTAAAATCCCCGAATACATCCATCCCTCCCATCTCTTTAGAGCATCGTTACACAAATGTTATTTTGTTAAAATATTCACATTCATATTATACTGAATACTAATCTCATACTTATAAAAAAACAGTGCTCCGCAAACTTTTTTTAAATCAGGAAGAGTTCTTGTCGGAATGCGAAAATACAGTATGGAGAAAAATGCCTATGATATTTTGGCGAATATTTTGCGTAAAAAAAGCACTCAGTAGCACCATACCGAGTCGGAGTGGGAGTGCAAATATCAAGTCCTACATCTGTCAAATGAGAAAAAATTGTTAAAAAATATTCCTTTATTAAATTTCAGTCTGAAAATGACAGTTTGACCAAACCCCACGTTTTCATAGTAACCTAGCAAGGCGGCAACGGTTGCTATGGAAACATAGCATTGTTTACTTCTTCAAGTTATCGGATGGGTTTACGTTCTTATGCCGGTCCTCTTTCTTCTATATTCATTTGTAAAGAACAAATAAAGGAACACACAACATAATGACAAGTAAATGAAACAAGTATTTAATGAAGTGCCTTCACAGGGTAACTACTTAATAAATAACGTTTTGTTCACACATATATAACTAACAAACCGTCACAACATTCATTAATTATCGGTTTTAGAGATAGGCAGAGTGGATAGAACGTTCATATATTTCATCGTGCAATAACATTATAACTGAAGTTATCTCAACAGAGACGAAAAGTTTGGAAGGGAAGATGAATATCTAGGCGTTTACAGGGCTCATGACTTGCATTTTATCATTTAACTTGATGGACCGACAATAGACGGAGATTGATTTTTATTAATTACAAAATGAAATGTTTACTATCTCAAGTCCCAAACACAGTTGTGTGACAATAAAGTAATATATAAGTGGTTCCGTTGTACGTATTATAATGAAAGCCCCCACCCTTTCCCTAGACTGTTTTAAAGACTATCGAGTCTGTTCAGTCCACATAGGGAGCGGATACAGTATGATGATGATGATGAATATTATGTCATTCTTATGATTCAATTCCTGAATGAACCTTTCAAACATTTTCTCCATTTGCAAGATTATTTTATTTCGATAAGTGAATTTACGTCATTTGCAAAAGCATAGTGAAAATATATTAAATTTAATGGTATATTGCTTCTCGAGACATTATAACTTGGCGACATCGCATCCACGACATCTACACCAAATTTTATGCAGGTAATTTCTTTCATTTTACTGTCTTCAGAATCAATTAGATTCGACCTTTCAAAATAATTACAATCGTCAAAATCCGAGACATTCTTCCGGCAGACTTCTGGTCGTAAGTCAGATGAACCTTCGATGCCAGAATTCCCACGGAGAAAGGGAGCCCAACAGAGTGAACAATTGTTAAAACCAGTAGCCCAGTAAAACCAGTATTAGTGCTGAAGGCGTGGTGTTCCAGGGGGGTCCAATAGTCCGGGGGCTAGTCCAAGTCCGAACAGTATCAAACGTCCAAGTTCGGTGCGGGGTCTGTATTCAGCGATGTGGAGTTCCGGAGTAGTAGCGAGAGTAGAGGAGCGAAGTACAACCCAGAGTTCGAGACAAGAGTGTTTATTCAGGGCCTAACAACATACATACTGTAGATACGAATAACACAAATAATAGGTGACAAAGGTCTTTATTGGGGGGCCAGTACAACGCTACAAGCACCGGGTCCCTAGCTACATATTCCAAACATAATATCACACACAATCCTTAATCTAAAACCTGCATAATGATATCTGCAAGATCCTGACAAACATAATATCACACACAATCCTTAATCTAAAACCTGCATAATGATATCTGCAAGATCCTGCCAAACATTTAATTAACTATAACTTCAAAATAAAGAACCAGTTTTTAGTTTTCAGAGGTAACGCATTGACTAACAATAATTTATCTTGCTACGGAAATTTCATTATTTCCAAGATAACTCTTATATCTTTGTCGCCAACATGGGTCATAGAATGTTTTATTAGAGACACTTTACTTAAACATTTGTACAGACATTGCGAGCAGGAGTACGGTCCTTTACTACAATCATTTGTCATGTGATGATTAACACTTTTCTTCCTAGAACATCTATATTGACAAGGTGGAAATTTCTTTCTGGAACATGAAAAGGCTTTCTCACCAGTGTGAGTGGGCATGTGAGACTTAAGGTGCTGTTTTGTTGTAAATGTGTAGGTACACTCTGAACATGCGTACGGTTTCTCACCAGTGCACACAAGGATGGATAGCCGATTTAGCGCGCCAAAAAGATTTTTTTTGTGATTTTTAAAATAATCAAAAATATTTTTTTAACGTTCATTAATAACCAATGCATAATGCCTCATATTCATTTTTTTTTGTCGACACAACATGGCAGGCTGCGCATGCGCGCAAAGTTGGGTTAGCCTCTGCGCGGCCAACACTAGTCACTTGCGCTCGGATCCTTGACGGAATATCTACGCTTGTCCTGTTTTACTCATTCTGATATCGCAAAATTTTTAACATGGATATTAAAGTATCAGGTATGTACTTTAATATGTATTTATTACAAGGCGTATTTTATACGTAGTATAGATATGATACATGTTTTAAAAAACCCTACTTTTCTTTTAAAAAAATATTAAAATGCTTACTTTCTCTTGAGTTTCAAAAAAAGTACTACCGAGTACCGCTCTAATTTTAATATATTTGGAATAAATACATTATTATCAGTGTAATTGCAAAAAATTTCTTCCACATCTTTCCACATTTTAAAAATATAACGTATTCTTTGCATGTAATCGTTCCAAACCCAGTGTTGAAGAAATAAAGATTACAAGTGAAGAACTATTTGATGTGCTTAAAATGAACAGTTTTGCAGATTATCGGTAGTTAAGTGCAGTCAACAGTTATTTAGGGATATATTAGATAAGTTTAGAGTTTAAAAAAATTCCGAACATTCCACAAAACTAATTAAAATAGAAATAAAGTTGTTTGTCTGAAAGATCTTAAATAATGGCGAAAGTGTCATTACATATACGAACGCTTTTACTCTAAACACAAGGAATGGCTTGATGAAGAAGTGAATCTCTTGAAGATGCAGTCGTTGCAGCTTTCATCATCATCATCACAGAAAAGTTCAGGAGAAAAGAAGCGAGGAAGACCGAAAAAAATGTTCGATGAGGGTTCCCGGCGTAGCAAGCAGAGATGTGTAAAATCAATTCTTTCTGATGTCAACTCTAAAAAACTGTGTTCAGCAGTACAATCAACATTGTATGCTTCAGGCAAAAGAAATACTGCTAAAGTGGTTAAATGATAATCAATCATTCAGGCGGACTATAAGACCAAGAGTCCTGAAGGAGCTTTAGGTTTTTTAGTAGGTGTATCTTAGTTATAATCAAAAGTGGACTACCTCCCTGCCACCCCCGTACAATGTGACTTGGAGCAATGAGTGGAGGTGCTACACATTCTATCCCTCATATGTAGTAATCGCAAAAGCAAAGAAGCATTGTTAGTTCCGGAGTAGAAGCGAGAGTTAGAGGAGCGAAGTATAACCCAGAGTTCGAGACAAGAGATGTTTATTCAGGGCCTAACAACATACATACTGTACATACGAATAACACCAATTAATAGGTGACAAGGTCTTTATTGGGGAGCCAGTACAACGCTACAAGCACCGGGTCACTTAGCTACATATTCCAATGCATAATATCACACACTATCATTAATCTAAAACCTGCATAATGATATCTGCAAGATCCTGCAGTCATTGAATTGACTGACCTTAATATCTAACTTCAAAATAAAGAACCAGTTTTTAGTTTTCAGAGGTGACGCATTGACGATAACAATAATTTATCTTGCTACGGAAAATTTCAATTATAACTCTAATATCTTTTTCGCCAACATGGGTGCATAGAATGTTTTTATTAGAGAACATTATTAAAAACATTTGTATAGACATTGCGAGCAGGAGTCACTGTTGCTCCCTACAATGATTTGTCACACTTTTCATCCTAGAACATATATATTGACAAGGTGGAAAATTTTTCCTGGAACGTCAAAAGGCTTTCTTGTCAGTGTGAGTGCGCATGTGACGCTTTAAATTACTTTGACATGCGCAAGTGTAGGTACACTCTGAACATGCGAAAGGTCTCTCACGAGTGTGAGTGCGCATGTGAGATTTTAAATTACTTTTACCTATGGATGTGTAGGTACACTCTGAACATGAGAAGGGTTTCTCACCAGTGTGAGTGCGCATGTGAGATTGTAAATTACTTTTTTCTATGGATGTGTAGGTACACTCTGAACATGAGAAGGGTTTCTCGCCAGAGTGAGTGCGCATATGATATTTTAAATTACTTTTTTTGTTACATTTGAAGGTACACTCTGAACATGCGAAAGGTTTCTCACCAGAGTGAGTAGACATGTGATATTTTAAATCTCCTTTTTGTTTACATGTGTAGGTACACTCTGAACATGCGAAGGGTTTCTCACCAGTGTGAGTGCGCATATGACGCTTTAAATTATTTTTATCTGTGTACGTGTAAGTACACTCTGAACATGAGAAGGGTTTTTCACCACTGTGAGTGCCACATGTGACGCTTTAAATTATTTTTTTCTGTGCACGTGTAAGAACACTCTGAACATGAGAAGGGTTTCTCACCAGTGTGAGTGCGCATGTGACGATTTTAAACTACTTTTATCTATGCAGGTGTAGGTACACTCTGAACATGAGAAGGGTTTCTCGCCAGTGTGAGTGCGCATTTGATATTTTAAATTACTTTTTTTTTATACATTTGAAGGTACAACTCTGAACATGCGAAAGGTTTCTCACCAGAGTGAGTAGACATGTGTAGATTTTAAATCATGTGGTACATTTTAAATAATATGACGCTTTTATGTATTTTTTCTGTGCACGTGTAAGTACACTCTGAACATGCGAAGGGTTTCTCACAGTGTGAGTGCGCATATGAGACTTTAAATTATTTTTTTCTGTGCATGTGTAAGGTACACTCTGAACATGCGAAGGGTTTCTCACCAGTGAGTGATGTGAGATTTTTAAATGAGCTAATGTTTACACTTTAACATGTGTAGGTACACTCTGAAACATGCGCATGTGGGTTTTTACGGGATGTATGTATCCGCCCAGAAGAACATTTTAAATAATTTGCTTTTTCTATGGTTTTGTTACCGTTACTAGCAATGGTCATGGAGAAGGGTTTTCTCACTGCAGTGTGGATCCGAAAGAAAATATTTATTATTTACTTAACAACGGGAGTTCGGTACTTTACGTGTGTCATGTATAGTGCGCATCCGACAGTGAGTTAAAACTGTTTTGCTTTTTGCTTTTTTTGACAGAAATATTTTATATATTTTTTCTTGCATTGGATAGTTTTAAATGGGTTTTTATAACAAAACCTGTCTTGCGAGCTTTTTCCTGCAAAATGATTTAGAGAAAATACTTATTTGCAGTATTTTTATATAAAACCTTGCAATTACATCGGAAAACTGAATCTGTGAAATAATTTCGCATTTACCACGTTTTGCAGTAAAAAGGTCAAACAAATATCAGAATATATTATTTATTGAATCGGCGCGTTTGAGTGCATTGTGGAATAACATATTGAGTGTTATATAAATAAAATACACTTTGATTTTTTGTCGACTGAGTTTATTTTAGACACGTTTGTTTCGAGAACGCAAACTGTCCATTTACAGCATGTGTTTTTAAAAATACACCTGTAGATGGACAGTTCTGCGTGTCCGAAACATGTCGTGTCTAAAATAAACTCAGTTCGATTTACCACAAAAGTTTTATTTATATAAGGTCAAATCAGAATAACTTGCCATCGTGGCGTCATATGTTTCTTTTCAGTGTGTATAGTCGAAGTTAGCTGAAAAAAATATTTTTGTATGAATCGAGGGCATTAATGTTTTTTTCCCCCACAAAGTATAACCAGATAATTATTTTTTTTGGATTAAGTTTAACAGAAAAATTATTCAGGTTCGACACAAATTAAATTCCAAAATGATGTAAATTTGTAGATGTGGCACTCGAGCTAAGGTATTTTCAAGAAATTCATAAAAGTAGGAAAACTAAGGCACATTTACTTAAGTCATATTTGTATATTCTGGTGAGTCATGACATCATGAGCTGGCCTCACACCCCTCAAGGAATACGTTGGATTATGGATACACATAAAATATTTAATTTCTTATTTATATTAAACAACTTATTGTCCGGGCTCAGTGGAGGTGTCAGGTAATGCTCGCCCAGGGGTAGGTGAGGGGTTGATACTGGATTGTATGTAAGGGGTGATAAAGGGAGTGGAAAGGATACGCAGACGCCACTTATTTGCTGATAATATTCGCCAAAACGGTTGTTATATTAGAATTTTTCAGAAAAAATAATGAAATATTTTTCCCAGTATGGAGAATATCTCCCTTCTACATCGCAGCCCGGGTTCCGCCTTCACAGTAGCACCACCAGTCTCCTCGCTTATGTCGAGACATGGCGCCCCTTCCCCAGTATGGAGACCAGCCCCGGGTTCCGCCTTCACAGTAGCACCACCAGTCTCCTCGCTTATGTCGAGACATGGCGCCCCTTCCCCAGTATGGAGACCAGCCCCGGTCCCGCCTTCACAGTAGCACCACCAGTCTCCTCGCTTATGTCGAGACATGGCGCCCCTTCCCCAGTATGGAGAATATCCCCTTCTACATCACCAGTCCCCGGTTCAGCCTTGACACTTAACCGTAGACGGGCTCCCCTCTCTTCAGTTGTGGTCTGCCCCGTCTATATTACACCTCTCCTTTAATGTCTCGCTTATGTCGAGACATGGCGAGCCTTTCCCAGTATGGAGACCAGCCCCGGGTTTAAAGGTAGTAGTAAAGCACCAAATGAAAAGAAATTATGTCGAGACATGGCGCCCCTTCCACAAATGGATCATCTTCTTTAACATCGCCAGTCTCACGGTCCAGCCTTGACACTAACCCATGTACGGCTCCATCTCTTCAGTTGTGGTCTGGTAATTTACATCTCCTTTAATGTTCCGCTGTATCTGGAACGAAAATTACTTTTTGAACCAATATTTAAAGGTAGTAGATAAAGGAAAAGAAATGAAAAGAAATATAGAGTGGTCTAAACCAAGACGACCAGTTTCTTTAAAGATTTCTCAATCTAAGCATTAAAACAACCCCATTATGTTAATAAATAAATTTGTATAAAAACCACTCACGGACTTTTCTGTCTACCGGTTTCGAGATTTTTGATTTTCCTTATAATTCGTCAATTAACTTTTACACATAAAATAATCAGTTTCCTTACGTTCGCAAATCGAAGTGAAATTTTTACGTTTAATCTTACCAGATTTGAATGTTTAACATTAAATTTAAAATCTAAATAAACAACATTATGTTAATAAAAAAATTGTACAAAACCACTCACCGACTTTTATTCCTTTACAACATTATTCCTGTTTTCTTGTTTAACTCGTTAAGTATTTTAAAAAAACCTTACTTTTTTGTGAAAATTGTTCAATTTATTTATTTAATTAATATATTATAACTATACGCGGATATTTTTAATTTTCATTCGTAAAATAATCAAACGCCTTGATTTTATTGTCTTTCTATTCGTGTCAATTATTCGTATTTATCGGTGACGGATAACAGGTTCTTACGATAATCGGTTGTAATACTGTTCGATCATGCACATCACTAGCATATTGATCGCCTAACAAAGGCCCCCGATATTCAAACAATAATTACTAATAGAACCAATGATAACTGAATTATTCATTTTATGAGAAATACACCAAATATTACAATGATTGTACAATATACACAATTTATAATATATTTGGACTTACTCGACAGGAGGACTGCATATAAACGTCAACTGCTGCGACCATTTTGTGAAGAATGCCATAGATAAAGACGACGCCTCAGACACGGATAAGTTCATACTTGTATATGTTTAGAGTAGGTACCTACTAGTTCGGGGCAAGTTGAACACAAAATACTCATCACCATCGCTTTAATACTTTTGGCTGAAAGAGAAGGGAGAAATTACTTTATTGGGAGAGTGCTGAGTTCTTACAAGTATACTTGGACAAGTTTTTCTTTTAATTAGTATCCCGGCTTAGCACGAATCATAATGAACATGCAAGCTAGGACATTGGTTTTCATCACTATAAACTTAATAAAATTATAAAATAAATTAAATTGAATCCGTGAAAACATGTATTTTTTGCTAAAAATGCAATGTCTCCTTTATACCTTACCTCAAATTTTAGAGTTAAAAGTATTTATGAATTTTTACTTGATTTCATATTTTTATTTGAATGATATGCTAATGAGCTTCCCAACCTCCTAGTTCGTTATGTCTTTTTCATATAATTTAATTTGATTTTATTTATTTTTCTAACATAAACGGTATATTTCGTTTTACGTCACACATTTTACGTAACACATTTATCGCTTCTCTATAAAATCAACACAGAGAAGAATTGGATTAATTTATACTGGCAGCACTGAAATTGCGAACTGTCAAAATAACGTCAAAATTTGAGCCGCAATTTTGTATCACACCAGGGCCTCCAAGCCAGGAACAAACTATTTGGTACAGTTAGTATTAGTCTAACACAGTAGATGGCAGTACAGTATATATCACGTGGTACACAGTCTACTCTATGCTTTTTTTGTTTATGGTCTAATCAAAGTAGAGGTGGGTTAAAGCGTTAAATTCCAAAAACGGTTATAACTGATACGTTACCAGATTATTAACGACTACTGGTATGCGTTACTATTAACGGCGTTTATGATTTCTGATAGTTGCTTCGAATTTGGTTATTTGGTAACGTTTAACCTATCACCATCTCTTTTCCACCGATTTATTATCATGTGTTAAAACGGGACGTAGGATAATAAATCACCAGTAACGGCAGTAACGCAAGCCCTTATCCTTTTTCTTCGTGTTTATTCTTACAGGTTAAAACGAGACGAAGGATAATAAATAGTGCATCCTTTTTTTACTCACTATTTAGTCCGAGGGTTAGGGTGAAACAGAAGCATAATAATGAATATAGTGAAAATCATGCAGTTAATACGTTAATAACGTTAATAGTAACGCTAGTCTTATCCTTTTTCTTCGTGTTTATTCTTTCAGGTTTAAACAGGACGGAGGATAATAAACGCTGCATCTCTTTTCTGCTTACTGTTTTTACCTAAGTGTTAGATGAAATAGAAGGGCGTTAATTGTTAACCACGCTTACCAGTTTATAACTACTAATAATTAATGTGGGGTTTGATAACGTCGTGAATTAACCAGTTAGGTTATATATTAGTCCACCTCTAAATCAAAGGAATCCCGTATTTTTTCAGTGATCTGAGATGGATAAAGCCAAGCCCCGTCAACTCACCGCCATCTTTATTTCTGTCGCCATATTGGAAATAGGAGCCATTATTACTCACACATTATTTGTATGTGTAGAAAGCTTATATATATTTTATTTGGTCACTGTGTTAGTGAAACTAGTGTAAGTAGAGTGAAAAAGAAAATGAAATACAGTAGTATGAGAAGGATAACACATTAAAGGTTGTCGTACTATATTATCTGTGGCTTGCATAAACTTCATGTGTAATTGTGTATTATCTTCAAAACAATTTTGTGTATTCAAATCAGATTAAAATATAATTTTTATATATATTTTTATATAATCAGATTAAAATATAAGTAAACAATTTTTTATCATTCTCCAGACAATAGTTTCATTTTTAAACCTCAATGAAAAATGTAAAAAATGAAACAACGTGAGAAAATGGCGATATTTATGCTTAATTACACCCGTACTGCTTAAATATAATTGAAATATTTGCACCGAAATATTTAAAAGCTATTTTTCAGGTTATTTCAATTTTGACATTTCTATTCCCAACTTTCCTATTTTTAATTTTTAATTTCTTGTTCAACCAAAACAATGTCTAAATCAATGTGCGTTTTTGAAATGACTGCTCAAATATTCATAACTATTATATGATTTGTTTATATCACGCACAACATACATTTATTTGTAAACTCTTGTGATCATTTCTAACTGTTAACCAGCTATCACGGAGCATTTTGATTTTGACATTAATTTGTTGGAGGAAAGTAGAAGGGGCGGAAGGAGAGGATAGGGGGAGGGGATTCATAGACAATATTGCGTTCATACTTAATTAATTTATGGCTAATTAATTTCCTGATATTTGAGTAAGAACCGATTCATTTTTTTTCTTCTATAAAATATTGTCTTGTCTGTGAAATCTCACACAATCGACGGATAATCATTTCCTATGGGGAAGAATCAGAGTTGTTCATCTATAAGTATATAATCTGTGGATAAAGCGTTAAATACTCTTGCTCAAAGTGGTTGCAATTTATTTTAAAGTGGTCAATAAAGACAATCCATTTGCGATAACAATGACAAAAAAACACATTTCTGTTAATATTTGCTACGATATAATAAGTGGGGGATGGTTCAGTTTTAGATTTCAGTGAAGTTAAACGCAATTTTCGTGTGTAGTATGTATAGGTTAGTTTGTGACATTTACAAAGATCCATCAGTTGTGTATCCATATTATTTTTAAATGACATTAGACTTAAAATATTATATATACAATCAATTCATTAGAGCATGACAATTGTTATTTACAAATATTTTTTATATTGCGGACATCTATTTTGTTTTTTTTTACAATACAAATAAAGTACAGTACAATTTTACTATTCTTTCAATCAATAAATTTGCCTTAATCCTTTATTATTTCTCTCATGTAAAATGTTTCATACAGTGGTTGAAAGATAAGATACAACTTGTATCTTATTTTACGACCATTTTATGAAATATTTTACATGAGAAAATATGGAATATCGAAAATATATATATTTGAAATTCCCGCCGTTAATTTTTCGCTATAGTAAAACTCTAACACAAGAGATGGCGCTCGGAAATTTTAATTTATGTGGTTCAAATTTTGATCAACTTGTTTGTATGGCGGCTTGCGTTCTTTAATTAGTGTATTCTATGTATCACACTATGTTTATGTTTGTAAGCGGCGACTGCGTAAAATAAAATCAAAAGTGTTTTTATTAAATTTAAAGGTAAGTTTTTACGTTATTGATGTGAAATTAATAGTAGTAAATGAGTTTTTACCCGTTTCATTGCATGATATTTGCTTTATCCCTTAAAATCGCATGAAACGAAAGATAAAATTATATTTGTGCGTATTTATGTAGCACTTACGTCACATTTATGTAACACTTACCTCACATGTAACGTAAAATTTATGTCCCGTTACGTAAGTCAATCATAAAGGCAATATCACACTGTATATTATACCTTTCATGAGAGCTTTGATTTGAGTCTGGATTTTAGAAGATGTATTTTTGTAATATCGATATTTTATGTCATGTCAAGCAATTTTATAACCCTGCATAGAAAAATAATGTCCATATTTAAAAAAATTATGTTACAATTTTACGGTAACACTTACGTTACTGTCACGTAAATTATTATGTTACACTTACGTTATAATAAGGCAAAATCCGCGGCCTTACCCATCTAATACATGTGTTACTACAAACTAATGTCCCGTAGGGGGTCAATTTGAAATATTTATTTACATGCGATTTTCATATTAATATTTCATGTTGTGTGATACCTTGGGCTGGTCCTGAAGCGTAAGACTGATCACCCTACCTTCGTGTTATAAAATGATCAAGATACACTGCACTTGGTCTATCGATGCAGTGCCCCATGCACCATTGGGTGCGGATAAGAAAAAGTAGTGGTAGAATGTCCCATACACGAACGTTAAATAATACGTTTTTACCAGTTTTAATATTGATATTTATTTTTTATTTTATTGTTTTTTACGCCCATAGGACATATACATTTTAAAATTATTACACAGTAGGTAGCTATTCATTACCGCCAGAGATGGCATCCAGACACTGTTCCCTAAAATGCACTAGATTTGTGTTGAAAATATCAATATTGCTAGCAAACTTATTATGTCTTACTTGAATTTCGCACCTGGGAGCGTACATGACGGAAAACGACAGAGTTCAGAAAGCTGTCTGGAGATCGGATGTTTACTCGGTTAAAACAAAATTCCGCCTTTATAACTCCTGCATCACACCTGTTCTCTATGTCTGCGAATCGTGACACCTAACCAGGGCACAAGATAGCAGACTTCTGAGTGCAGAGAATAGGTGTCTTAGGAGAATTTTAGGTGTGCGGTGGCTTGACTTTGTAAAAGACACAGAGGTGAGGCAACGGACACAACAACCCTTGGTATCTACTTTCTCGGCTGGCATGGCCATTACGATGTCCCTTATATATGACAAAAAAATTTTTTTTCGATTTTGAATACGCATACCCTCTATCTTTTTTGCAATTACTATGGCCTATTCAGATACGAATTTTCATATGTGTACAATGATTTTAACTCGTGCCGACGAGGTCTCAAAGTTTTTAAAAAAAAAATACACTCAAGATGCATAATAATACAGTAAAAATATTTATTTTATAAAGATATTGATTATTGTTTATATGCATTATATATTATGTACGCATGTATATATTTTATTTTTTTTACTTGTATAATTGTTTCTTCTTAGTTTTTATATGCATAATTATAGAGCCTATTTTTTATTGTAAATATTTAATAATTTTGGAATAAATATCATTTTCACTCGAGTATTCGACTAATGCATTCTGCCCGTCCTTACTTATGGCGCGGAAACAATGACTCTGACCAAGCAATCCTCCCATAAGTTGCAAGTTGCACAGAGGAGCATGGAGAGGATTATGCTTGGAATAACATCAAGAGACCGAAAAAGGAACGATTGGATCCGACGCCAGACAAAGGTCTGCGACGTGGTGGAGCGAATTGCTTGGTTGAAGTGGAAATGGGCCAGTCACAGCCAGAATGGCGGGCGACAGGTGGACGAGGTGTGGAGACCGAGAAACCAGAGGCCTCGAGGATTAGATGGGTGGACGACATCAGGAAGTCTGCTGGAAGACAGTGGATGGGGACGGCGCAGGATCGGGAGGAGTGGAGACGGCAGGGGGAGGCCTATGTCCAGCAGTGGACCTCAAGGGGCTGAGATGATGATGATGATCATTTTCACCTGTAAATATGTAACTGGAACATTCACACCTGTGAATGTTCTATATATGTACAGAAAATAAATAAATAAATACACCCTAATGGCCATATACTATGAGAGCCGCCACCATGCTTGCCTATTTTACAAGGCATCAGGTTCTCGGCGTCCTGGACGTCCACTGTTGACAATTCGTCGGCAGTTTGCGTCAGAGCTGCGGGACGTGGACTTGACTTGGGAGGACGGACGAGAGCTGGCGGCCGATCGCCTGGTATGGATGGAGGCAGTTGGTGCGGATGGATAGTACAAGTAATATAAGGTTTTAATAAAATACCCTTTTTTTTAAATATTTTTTATTCAAGTATGCTTAGTAAAAAATATTATAATTGGCTTGCAGCTCTAAGTGTTCTAAATTAATTTTTCTTGCTTTTTGGAAACTATTTGATGCTGTGTCCGTTTCTTACCAACTCGACGAGAGTTCTGGTTGGACGACCTGTCATACCTAAAAATAGTTTTAAAACATATTATACAGGGTGTAACAAAACTCGATGTACAAGCGGGAAACCAGTGAATCTACATCATATTTCGAGTCGATTTTGTAGAGTGAAATATTTTGATTTGACCCATAGTTTTGAGTACGAAGTTGATTTTTATGTCGAAATTTTTTTGGCAAATTATTATTATTATTATTATGGATAATTAGAGACTGGAAAATAGCGGTGTTATTATTTGTGAAAAGCGGTGTTATTTTTTTGCCAAAAGCGGTGTTATTTTTGAAAACTGGCGGTGTTATTTTTTTTAGAACCAATTTCAGTACACGGGTTGATAATAAAAGTCAAATGCATTGTGTTTTTGCATTAAAAATGTTTATTTTACAATAATACAACATTAAAAACACTGAATATAAACTAACTTATAATTTATTTTTTTAAAGTCAATACAAAAAATTAAGCAAATATTACATAAACACAGGATATATATATATATATATACACCGTTTCCCACGATGAGACCGCGAAACTCCAGAGGGTGATTATTCATGATATTCTGAGAAAAAAATCTTATTAAAGTTTTTCAAAAAACTCAATTCTAATTTCTTAAAAAAATGATTAAAATATGAATAAAAATTCACGCGTGTAATACCGTCCATTTTTGAACTGGCTAACACCACGTGACCTGCACCAATTTCAGATATGAAATTCGAATTTTAAATGTCCGCACAAGGCAAGGCGTTCGGTGACCAGAGCGGACCCCCCACTCCTCCCCGCCCACCGCCACCCCGCCACCGCTAGCATTTCAAACAGAAGCCAGTATTACATAGTCGCTTTTTATTAATACTTTTATAAAATTAATTATTAAAAATGCCCGGATCAAAAAACTTTATAAGGATTTTTTTATCAGAATACCATGAACAATCACCCTCCGGAGTTTCGCGGTCTCATCGTGGGACACGGTGTATATATGTGTGCCAATGACTTTCAAACTCACCTAAACATCTCAAATGGATTTTAATGTTTAACGTTTATGGCAATGTTTTAAATTTAAAAATAAACCTATTCTTTTCAAACTACTTTTGTTACTTTGAAATTAAAATTAGACTTTGATGGTGAGTTTCACAAAAATTAACATACACGGCAAAGTTTATTTTTATATTTAAAGTAAACTATATAAACCAAACTTAAATAGTATATGCGATGTTACGAGTATTTTAAATTCTGAATCTAAATTGAAAATTGCCAGTGTGGCAAGATTTTCTTCCTTCAGGTTCCTTCTTCCGTCACTTAGTACAGTGTTGTACGAAGACAGGAACCTCTCAGAATCAACATTAGAACAAGGCACCCAAATCGATTCTAAACAAGCATCAGCAAATTGAGGATTTGTCGGCGAACCGATTTGAGTGCCTCTGCTATGTTAATTTTCCCTCCCAAAGAAACTAAACTAAACTATTCTAAATAATATGGCGAACTACTACTGAGATACTTCTCCATTAATGTTTTTGTGCACGGCTAACCTTCAGCACCTGAAAAAAAAACAATTGTAAACTGAGAAAAGAAAACTGCATTTTCGTAAATTTTTTTTAGTCTACTGTCAAATGTGACAGTTTTCATCGGGGCGTTAATCTTGAAATTATAATAGTGTTGTAAAAAGTTGTGGCTTTGGAAATTGTTCAGATCAGTGACGTTTACGAAACAAATTCACTGCGTACTATAAAAAATTACAGGTAAAAAGTTGAATGTCGTAATTTTACCACTTCATAAATATGTGTCAAAAACGATTAAGTTATAAAAATCGGTAAAAAAAACATTAAAAATATTTTTTTTGTTCAGAATAAGTAAATAAAAACATATCAAATACCTTTTCATTGTTTGTCAATCCATCAGACATCTGACATCAGTGACATCCATAGAATTCCACATCACATAAAAAATTCCATAGAATAGACGCAAAAACGAGCATGAAGTTAGCGACTTAAAATATTCGGCGAAATATTTTATGGCTGTTCAAAGCTTTGAATAGTTTAAAAAACACAGAATTTTCGGATTATTATTCCAAAAACAGCCGAATTTCTCGTTATTTTCAAAAAACACCAAATTTCGCGTTATTCGCGTAAAAATGCCGAATTTCGCGTTATTTTCGTTTTTATCGCGATCGCGAAAAATTTCCAGTCTCTATGGATAATTTATATAGCGCCGTTTTCGTATAAATATACCTCAAGGGGCGCTTAACATGTTGAATTTAACGGCTCGGGTAAATTTAAAGTAAGTGACAATTTTTTGAGTAGAAAAATTACCAAAAACAGTTACAAAATCAAGGGTTTAGTCTTTAATCTATCCTAAAAAAATTTTGGTTGATGAAAAATCGGTTTTGGACCAATTTTTTTTGATAAAAAGTCATAAAAAACATTGATGAAAAATAGCAACTTTTGTTTTGAAAATTCCGAAACAAATTTTTTTCCAAGGGAATAAAAACAAACCAAAAACCCCTCCCCTTTTCCCCTTTAAATGAAACCCATTATGGGAAATAATTACAAAAAAGGGGGAGTGTTTTATTTAGAGAAATGTGCTACGCTCCAATTATATTGTTATACTAATAATGTATTCAAAGCAGATTAAAATATAATGTTTATATAATTTTATATAATCAATTAAAATATAATAAAACAATTTTTTATCATTCTCCAGACAATAGTTTCATTTTAAACCTCAATGAAAAATGTATAAAAATGAATCAAGATGACTCTAGCACTTGGTGTGCTTATTGCACAGTACCAATGCAATTACTTGAAATGCGGATATGGGAATAGTTATTAAGTAATATCAGGTCATTGTTATATCTGTTTTTTGACGTGAAAACTTCCGTAATAAATCGATGAACGCCGGTGCAACAAGAAAAATGAATGAATCTATTGTCACGTTTCCGCCTGAGCGAGGTGCAAGCGAGAGCGCGGAAAAAAGCGATTTAGAGGAGGCCCGATCGCTCCTAAGCGTTCGGTTTGTGGACGCTGTCTATTTCTCTTCCACTCCATCGGCCGCATGCGTCGGTAGAAGGGAGAGAGCAGCAGCACACAAGCTTTGAAGTGAAAATAGGTATGCAAAGTGAGACATGCTGATTTATGGGAAAAAAAATTGTAATTTTCATTACTCTGCTTTGTTATTTTACAATTTCCTGATATTAGTAAGAACCGATTCAATTTTTTTTTCTTCTATAAGTTATGCTGTTTTTCATCAATGTTTTTTTTTATGAGTTATACACGTAAAATCATCGTCCGTAAACCGACTTCAGACACCAAAATTTTTTAATTAAAGGCTTTGGTTTTGTAATTATTGTTGGTGTCTATATTTTAACCATTTTTATTTTTTATTGTCAGATACTTTAATGGCTATATTTTTGCATTATATAACACACGTTAGTAAGATTTACTACCGAGAGCCAGACAAACCGTCATAATAAGCAAAAAGCAAGTAAGATCGCATGCGTTGTCATACAAACACTGTATCTCGAGATAGGTGTTATAATACGTTGCAATTTCTTTCAGTAAGTGGGTCAATAAGGACAGATCCATTTGCCGATAACACTGACAGCAATAAACATTGCATGTTCTAATATTTCGATAAAACGATATAATAAGTTGGCCTAGTTGTTCAGTTTTGGATTTCAGTGAGAGTTAAACGCCATTTTCGTGATGTAGTATGTATAGTTAGTTTGTGACATTTAACAAGATCCAAAAATGTTCTGTATCTCAAATTTTTAAATGACATTAGACTTAAAATATTATTATATACAATCAATTCATTATGAGCATGACAATTTTTTATTTACCAAATATTTATATTGTGCTGACATCTTATTTTGTTTTTTTTACAATACAATTAAGTACATTACATTTTTCTAGTCCTTTCAATTCAAAAAATTTGCCTGCAGGTCAGCCTTTCTCCTTCATGAAAAAATGTTTCATACAGTGGTTGAAAGATAAGATACAACTTGTATCAAATTATTTTTACACCATTTTATGAAATATTTTACATGAGAAAAATATGATTGATATCGAAATTATATAGTATATTTGAAATTCCCAGCCGTCAATTTTTCGCTTTAGTAAAACTCTCATCACAAGATTGATGGCCGCTCTGAACTTTAGATTAAAAGGTGGTTCAAATTTTGATCAAAACTTGTTTGAATGTAGCAGCTTTGCGTTCGTTAATTAGTGTATTCTATGGGGCGTCCTATCGAATGCAAATTAGTGTTGCATATTCTACTAGTATCCATCATACTCGGTGTTTCGAATCCCAGCGACCCGTTTGCTCATTCTAGCCAAACCGTACACACTTCTCCCCATTCGATTTTTTTAGTGAAGTCTTCCAAGATTTGGATAGGTAGATGTCTATGTACATTTTTGAGGAGTAGGTCTTTCCATGCTAAAGGGAGTTGAAATCTGCAGACAAATAAAAGACCACTTAGCATTGTCAGAAGGCTTATTCATGCTTAAATAATAAGCATCTAGGACTACTTGTACTTTCTGCACCATCGTCAATGTACATGATACTTTACAAAGAAGAAATGCCACACCAGAAATTACTCCGTCAATAGCATACCCTTTTTTGAACAATGTATATTTCGAAACTTTCCTTCCATACATGGGTGTAAGATGTTGGGCTTATATGGGTTTCTGTTGACAGGTAACACAAGTGTGAAATGAATGCAGCGAATAACAGGTAGGTACCGTCGGTTTCAGATAAATGATTGAGATGAACCAATTATCACTTTTTCAATTGTCCCAGGTCTATCACTGAACTGTCGGAAATATACTAACATAGCAGCCAATACGTATCCTCATTTATGTTTACAACTTAGAAAAAGGATCAATTTACTTACACATAGAAACGTAGAAGGCTAATCTTTGAAACTTTGTAAGCAAGATGCTTCCTGGACACCTTAGGCTATTTTAGTTGCAGTCATGAGTACTGCTCACCGAAGGTTTTAAATCTTCCATGCTCGCTCTACAATATGTATAGAAACGAGGCATCATGTGACACTAGCTCTATACCTAATCGTATTCTTCTCGAGAATTTTATCCTTCTGTCGATTCATTCAAAAAACGCCTTCTCAAAGTCAAGGTGCACTGTGAGTAATATTGCTTCCTCCTCTGACGTTTGGCTAACGATGACATTTTCACACCGATTGCCTAACTCAACTACATTTGACTGAACATTCCGATGCCCAATTCCCTATTCAAACTACACGTAAATGCAAGCGTAACTCATCCAGTGGTTCCGCTAAACCGTATTACGCAGCGGAGAGTGAGGTTAAGTTCAGTTAAGGTATAGTTGAATGCCTATCTCAAACTGCAGTGCATTGTTCATTTTTGGTCTATTATATTGAAAATTTTTGTCATTTGTACTCATGCTGGAGTTGGTCGATGGATGTGAAAGAGATGTGGCCTGTACGCCCCGTAACAGAGCGCGTTTCCCACATTACTATGTCATCACATGTAATAAATATTACATATTTGAAATAAAGCCCGAAACAAAAAATAAAGTCATTTTTGTTTTGTAACTTACTCGTTGTTGATAAAAAAAATCAAGGAAAATTTAAAAAGGAGATTTGACGTATAAAATTTCTGGGCTATGTCAGGAAACCATTTTTGAGTATTATCATGTACTACCTGAATAGAAAAGAAGAAACCTTTTAGATATTAGTAATATTATAATTTAATTTAATTTACAAAGATCAATCAATAAATAATGTCATATTTCAAATGTAGATGATTATAACCATTACTGAATGCAAGGCCCATTAAGCATTTCACACAGACTGATACAAATAAAAAAACATTTTACAAAAATTATAGTAAATTAAAAAATGATGACCCGATGTATGAAATATTTATGAAGTATGAATACGTTAACTAATCTAAAATATTAAGCACAAATTCCTTAGAACGAAACGCAGGCTTACGAAAGTGGTATGTAGTATAAACAGCAAGGAAGATAGAGTATCTTAATGAACATTGTCCCAAATAAAATACTTGAAGAGACGAAGCCATGGCAACCTGCTGGAGCTCTAAATGTGACGGTACCCACCCTCATTAATCTCGAACCATCATCGACCTCGTGAGGAGGACACCACAATAAAAACTATATTTTTCCTCCACCAGCCCAGGTCATTGAAGAAATGGGCCACTATGTGGACTGACCTGCAAGCTCCTTATACCAAACGCCAAAAGACATCAAATCTAACGTACTGTAACGTAGAGGAGAGAGGCTTGCCTGATTGGCTCCACAACCTCAGACGCTCACCCATGCATAGCTCAATCTAGCAAGCAAAAGACTCACGAAAATTTATAAAAGTAAGCAAAGGATTGAAATACCACAGAGTTCAGAACTATAAATTTTTTTTAAAACAAAGCTATAGAAAAATCAATGTGTGTAATTAAAATATAAGTATGTTTACAAGGTTAAGAAGATGTGTTAGGCACGGTAAGTTTATAGGTTATAATTTTGACAAGATATAACAAAGATATAATTCAAATATAGGTTGAAAACTTAAGTAATAATCCATCCATCGAATCATTCATACTGGAATTTACAATTAAAAAGTTCTACGTCGAAGATTAAAGAAAAAAAAACAGGCTAGTGTTGAAGATGAACGAAGTGATTTGGAGGTTAAGAAATTTAATTTAATGTAGAGGTGAAATATTGAAGAGAGGTGAAGAATCCAATGTATCAGTCAGTGTGCAGTGTCCACATCAGGACACTAGCACGAGGTGAAGCTAGTTTAATAAGTCCTTTGAGGCATCAAATTGTAAATATATCCTCACACGTGGGTTCCAGAATTTCACGCACTGTGAGCGATGACGGATATGGGATAAATATCTGCGATTCCGTGATGTACCGGTCAGCGTGTGACACTCGGTAACTAGCTGATAACTAGACACGGATCAGTGTCTAGGCATTTTTTATTTTTATAATATTTCTAATATTATGTCAGGAGTAAGAAGTATAATAAAGGGAGGGAATTAGACCTGAAAAGATTAAAGTGACTGGCTTGTAGTACGTAGTTTTGATTCGGGAATGGAAGTTAATATTAAAAAGCTATAACACTTACGATTACGTCTTCATTCCCCAGATTTATGCCGGGTCGGCCTGAATAGAAAATAAATGCGGCCGTTCGCCATGACAGTTATTTTTGCAAGAAGAATCATAGACGAAAAAGCTCAGAACGAGATTTCACTTACCATAGAGCAGAATTCTGTGGTAATGAAATAAGGTAGAATAACGGGGTCAAAAGTTAAATTGCTATTTTTTATCAGTTAAAGGGAAGTCAGGAATGTCATTCTTACGAGAGGCGGGAGAATAACATGACAACACTCCCTTCCTCGATAAACAAAAAAAGATTTCAAGAAGTTACTATTAGAGATTTGAAGATGAAGTTTTGAGTAAGAATCAAACATACGTACTAACACAACAAAATATGGTTACCAAGTTGTATTAGTAATTTCCTGTGTGCCCTTGGTTCGAAGTTACACAAGGAAATAGTAGAATTCTGAAACATACAAAAATTATTACATCACATAGAAATTCTAAAATAAAGTTACGTAGATATTTCAGTCACTTACAATGCACACTTGGACCATCTATAAATTGGTTTTGGAGAACTGCTTCGCTTGGGAATATTCCCACATAGCAAAAACGAGCGCCGAGCATTTCTTTGTCGAACAATTAAAGTTTAGTAACCTCGACTTCAGAAGCTGTCTTTAACAGAAGTAAACAAAGCGCCTCTTTTTGGAGACTACACTCCAGATTTTGACTTTATTTCATTATTAAATAAAAAAACAAGTTAAACAAAGCAGTCTGTATGGAGAGAAAAAACTCCAGAATGTTTTGGGTTGGCGACCACTTGTCCTCAGTTGATTGTGTGCATTTCTAGCACCTAAATTAATTATCCTAAATACCACAGCATGACATCAACAGCTGTTCAATAATCTAACATTATGTTTAGTAAACAAAAACTTAGAGAACTTTTATACATATCGTATAACTATGAACGTACACATTTTTTGTACAAGAAAAACTAGGTCAAGCGAAAAGGTTGTTGACAACGTGATACACTACAAAGACAAAAAACATCATTATCAAGAAACAAGATAAGGAATAGCATATAGCTAACTATCTACACGTTGAAAAGGTTTGCAAAAAAAAAAAACAGGTAATTTCTATTATCCATTGAAATCAATATCACATCAAGGATTGATATTTATTTACAGATTAATTTTGCAATTCACACCTCCAGACGTCTCCTTTAAGCTAGCGTTGCAAAATCAAAACTGTGGCAAGTAAATTAAACTGGAATGTTTTAGGAATGTTTTTTGAGTATTTAGTTGTAAATGATTATTAAGCAAATTGTTTTTCTTTTTGACAACAAGAATCTATGAAAATCTCACCTACTGTCAAGAGTTTTTCATAGTCCTATACTAAGGACGGTAATAAACTTATGAACAATCTTACTTACACTACATTAGAAGGTAAACAGAATTTAAAAGAACATTTCATTTTTCTCTGACAAGTAGAAAATTACCAGTTAAAATGTGCTCGATAAAGAATATGAATTTAATATTTAATTTGACAGTTATTAATTTTCATTACATTTAACATAATGTTATTGTGTCGTGAAAAACTCACAGATTCTAGAGTCTGCATGGTGCACTTGAACAAACACTAGATCAAAGCGAACGAAGTTGATTTGTTTATTGAATTTACTTGCAAAAAAAATAATGATGTACTGCCAAAGCAGTTAGTAAAAGAACACAATGATTTCCTAAAGGAAAATGTAATTAGGTTCGAGTAAAATGCTAACTTTTACCTAGACGCAAACCGCAAGCTAATTTGTGATTGCACACAATCTAATATACTTTTTCTATTATAGACTGATTTTACCTGTCTACTGGTATCGCGCAAGTCTTTGACGGGAACATTGTCAGCCCTCCCTACTACAGAGGCTCTCGTGTAAACAAGAAGAAATTAACCCCCCAGAGCGTGGTTATTCATAGAAAAAGTTTCAGAAAAAACAAGGCATGCAATCGCTTTCCAGGATCGCACCCTCAAAAATAAGAGATGTCCTGCAACAGAACAAAGAGATACAGAGATACGCGTTTTTTCCCTCGCATACCGATCGTAATGTACACAAAAAGATAATTTTCTCGAGCAAAGCGCGAGAAAAACACACAAAATCGTTCCAGTGTGGAAACACAAGATTCACAATACAGTATTTCGAACACATAATACAATCCAAAAGAAATCCTTTCAAAGAAAGAATACATCCATCACACATAATACGAGAATAATACAGGCACGCGCCCTATTTGCATTACATCAAGTATTCTGCCTAACCACACCATCATAAAGATAATATACTCAGAACGAAATTTTAGAACAACACATTTACACAAGAAACAAGGCATTCACCGATTTATATGAACAGGCATCGTGCCCTATGCACCAATACAATGATGAATAAACATTGTCTAGGCATCCCGCCTTAAGCGAACAAAAAAAAATTTTTTCAAAAGAAAAAAAAATAAATTTTCTAAAGCAAAAGAAGATAGTACACAATGGATGCCCTATGCACCATGCATATCAACGAAATTTAAGTAGAGTAAACTTTTCAAAACAAAAGAAATATATTCAAAAAAGATTTCCAGGCCATATAAGATTTGCATATAACACATCGCATGAATTTAATATTTGAATTGCCATCATTCACAGTGTAATAAAAATATTTTATATTATTCATAAACGCATTCAAAAACGGCAGTTTAAGCAATACCGATCAATGACCCATTCAACATTCAAAAATAGATTGTACGTGATTCGAGTAATTCATGCGTCATGACCTAAAATGACAGATAAATAAATTCCATAAATAAATTATCTATTTCGACGATAGATGTCGCACTAGATTTATCACATTTTAAAATAGTAAACAAGTTATTACAATTGCATTTTAGCAAATAAAAGTTTTTCAAGCAATTTAAATATATAAGGATATATTGAATAATAAGCATTTACTATTTTTAAAATTTGAATATTTAACAAGTGCAACATTTATTTCCGTGAATGGAATTTATATTTTTAATTGTAAATCGAACCCACACTAGAATCTAGAAACATACATAGATGTCACTTTAAACAAATTATGTTCAGAAAAAATATTTCCTCCATAATGCAACGAAAAAGGTTTCGCCAAGCGAAAGAAAAATTTAAATAAAAATAGATTTGAGAAGTCAAAATAAGTAAAATAAACGATATGTTATAATATCAACCGTACAACCTTAAATATTCTGACGAAGTGTCGTCGGCCATGTGCGTGTTCTCAGAGAATTTATATAATAGCAGCTCATATTCCATTTAGTTCCTCAATAGTTTAAACTTTCCAATTCGTCGTCTGTAATTTAAAAAATATCTCAGTATCCATGCTTTACAAAAATGTCATAGTTTGCCCACTGTGCGAAAAGGCATAAAGAATAAATAAAGGAAAAGTCAATCCTGTATTTATAAAGATGTATTAACTTTTAAAATAGTTAATAGTAAGAATTTGCCTCATGGCATTAGATAATTGTACAACAATCTACACTCCACATGTAGGTAGGTAGAATTGGTAAAAGTTAATTTTACAAGTATCTGTAAAATTTACAGGTTATCATAGAATGATTTTCCACAATAATCTTCAGTAAAAGGAAGTAACGTTCACAGCACAGCACAAAGATGTAAGATTCAATATAATATTGAAAAGAAAAAAATGTTGTTCAGAATACACGCATGTTCCAAACACAAGTTATTTCACAGAAAAACTATTCTGCAAAATATAGATAATTCAGCTTTTTTTCACTACTGAAATAGATTCACTTCCAGATGGTTCAATAATATAAAAGATAAAACTTCTTTTTACTAAAATTCAGCAAAAGAAAAAACAAGATGAGAATCAAATTTCTCACAGCACAAGTGTATTGTATCAAGGTTGCCACAAGAGTGTTTTTTGATTCTACCCACGCCAGCTTTTTCCATCAAGTTTGTGACAAACTTAATTTAACAAAAATTTCTAACCTTCATGTTCAAATGCATACAGTAGATATTTTGTCCAAAAAAAATAAATTTTTGAGAGATTGTGTTTATTTTTTCTCAAAAAAAAAAGAAGGTAAAATAACCAAGATCATGCCAGCCTACAGCATATTTGTGACATGCAATATAGCCACACAATGTGATGTCTTCTGCATCAGTATGTTAGCAGAACAAAAAAACATAAGTCGACATATAATGTCTGACTTAATTTTAGAGAATTTGTATTCTCATAGGAAAGTAAATCACCAGTAGCTTTCTGTATCAGAAAATTGATTAGAAAGAAAAGAAAAATAAACAAAAATAGAACTTCAATAATGAGCGATTTCACCTGATTCTTTGTCAGATGTTCTCCTTCTTGGCTGCAGGGTTGAAGTAGCGTTCAAACGTCATAGCAGCACGCCTACTCTAGTCCTTGCATCTGGTTGCAGCATCAAGTTGCTCTGCCATGTCCTCCGTCTTGGCACGTTCAGAGGTTGGGGATTTTTGGGAAGGAATGAGATAGAGGTTTTGACATAATATATAAATATAATAATTAATATAAGTTTTATTTACATTCTTACCGTCTGTGGTGGGATGATTTCAAAGATTATAGAAGTTTATAGAGATAAATGGGCGCCAGTGAGTCAAATATTACATACAATAAGTAAAGTCAGGGTTAATTATTAAAGACAGGGTGAACTTGGCCCCGCGTATGAAGGTGACATTGTAACGTAGAGGGTGAGAGGCTTGCCTGATTGGCTCCACAACCTCAGACGCTCACCTGCATAGCTCAATCAGTTAGCAAAAGACTCACGAAAATTTATAAAAGTAAGCAAGGATTGAAATACCACAGAGTTCAGAATATAAATAAAACAAAGCTATAGAAATTCAATGTGTGTAATTAAAATATAAATATGTTTACAAGGTTAAGAAGATGTGTTAGGCACGGTAAGTATATAGGTTATAATTTTGACAAGATATAACAAAGATATAATTGCAAATATAGGTTGAAAACTTAAGTAATGAATCCATCCATCGAATCATTCATACTGGAATTTACAATTAAAAAGTTCTACGTCGAAGATTAAAGAAAAAAAACAGGCTAGTGTTGAAGATGAACGAAGTGATTTGGAGGTTAAGAATTTAATTTTATGTAGAGGTGAAATTTTGAAGAGAGGTGAAGAATCCATGTATCGTCATTGTGCAGTGTCCACATCAGGACCTGCACGAGGTGAAGCTTTGTTAATTAGTCCTTTGAGGCATCAAATTGTAAATAATATCCTCACACGTGGTCCAGAATTTCACGCGTGAGCGATGACGGATATGGGATAATATCTGCGTTCCGTGATGTACCGGTCAGCGTGTGACACTCGGTAACTAGCTGATAACTAGACACGGATCAGTGTCTAGGCCATTTTTAATTTATAATATTCTAATATTATGTCAGGAGTAAGGAAGTATATGAAGGGAGGGAATTAGACCTGAAAAGATAAAGTGACTGGGCTGTAGTACGTAGTTTTGATTCGGGGATGGAAGTTAATATTAAAAAGCTATAACACTTACGATTACGTCTTCATTCCCCAGGATTTATGCCGGGTCGGCCTGAATAGAAAATAAATGCGGCCGTTCGCCATGACAGTTATTTTTGCAAGAAGGAATCATAGACGAAAAAGCTCAGAACGAGATTTCACTTACCATAGAGCAGATTCTGTGGTAATGAAATAAGGTAGAATAACGGGGTCAAAAGTTAAATTGCTATTTTTTATCAGTTAAAGGGAAGTCAGGAATGTCATTCTTACGAGAGGCGGGAGAATAACATGACAGTACTGATCACAATGATATAGTATAAAATGAATGCCAGATTGGTTTATGTAGCGTATACAACATGGCTGCGAATCGTGGCACCTAACTAGGGCCCAAGACAGCAGAATACTAAGTTTTGAAAAAAACAAGTCTTGGAAGAATTTTAGGTGTGCGGTGGTTTGACTTTGTAAGGAACACAGAGGTGAGGCAACGGACACAGCAACCCTTAGTATCTACTGTCATCCGGCGAAGGCGTTTCGGCTGGCTAGGCCATATACTACGTATGCCTCCCGAGAGCCTTAACCATGCTTGGCTTGCCTATTTTACAAGGCATCAGGTTCGTTTCCCGTCGTCCACTGTTGACAATTCGTCGGCAGTTTGCGTCAGAGCTGCGAGACGTGGACTTGACTTGGGAGGATGCGCGGAGAGCTGGCGGCCGATCGCTTGGCCTGGAATAGCAGTTTTTTGGATTCCATATGCTCCACATAGGGAGCGGATATGGTATAATGAATGAATGAATGAATACAACAAACCTTCAGCTCTTCCTGGCGCCTATAAGCCTGCAGCATGAGAGATGTTTTCCTGGCGTCTTCAGACAAGATGGGCTCCCTCGCAGGAGCACCTTCTCCTCTCTTGCAGAGTTTCACATCCACCTACAAATAAGTACCATAAAAATAAATGTAGAGAACATTTAATAACAATAGTTATAGAAACTTGTATTACATCTTAGACATTTAACAATTTTTTTTTTTTTTTAATAAATACCGACATTTTAAAAGTTTACCAGTCCCCTGATTTGGCCAAGGAAACTTATTTACTGTTTGTCTCGTCACCCTAGTGAGCGCACTCTGATATTTACCTATACATTGCAGGTGACATATTGTAATGGTGACTACAGTCATTATAATCAAAGGACCAATATGATCTGTTGGTAATATTTTTAAAACATTAAGGCAATAACATAAAGTTTTAAGTGAGCAATCATAACAAGTTTTAAGTGCGTACTTTGCATTTGTCATTCCGACCAAGCTGCTTGCTCATCGGTGCACCGGATAGAAGTTGCTTTCCACAGAACCACAACACTGATGTAGTCGGATCCATAACTTCCAATGAAGCCTAAAATCATAAAATAACAATAAGTAGGTACATTAAGACAAAAATTATGTCATTCTATATTATAGCCATTTTCCTTCCCTCGATGATAGTTTGCCATGTAATTAAAAAAAAACAATATTTAATGTACCTACAACTTTAAATTGATCGAGTTCAGTTTATTAAATAAAACCACCATATGATAAGACCACCAAAGTTACTTGATAAATGTATATAATATGTTGTTATTCCATTAATGCCGATTTAATAAATAATTACATTTTATATTATGCCCATCATAAAGTGAAAGCGCTAATTGATGAATTTTATTAATTTATTTATAAACATTTCACCAATAGGTAATTAGTAATTAGACAAGAAGATGGGGACTCACTCAGTAGCGAACCATGACAATTATCAAGTAAATAAACCATATAAATATAAGTGGAAGTGTAAGTATTTTAACTCAACTTCAACAAGTTATTTTTAAATAATTGAATCATGGAATTCCATCTAGCAATGTAAATAATAAAAACAAAAATTACCTGAGTTCCATCAAGTTCCTCTCTATTCTCCAACTCCTGGCGAATAGGATCGTGGGTTGGTAGTCCCATAGGGTATACAATGCTCACAGCACCAAATACAACTTCCAACAAGCCTTGGACACGTCAGATTTGGTCAGCGACGTACCGGCAGCAGACAGTTTCTAGAGGTATAAATGAGGAATCACTGATAAAATTTAAAATTTTCAAATGAAGTGTTTTGGAACTTATGTGTAAATAAAGTAGTACCTATTATGTAGAAAATGTTTACATTTGTTTTTCTTATAAAAACTACTTACCTTCTGCCTTTTACTCTTTCTCTTTGTAGAGGTCTCTTCATTTTTTAATTTTGAGTAAATATTTTTCAAACCAGCAAAATGTTTTAAGTTTCCGAGCAACTTACTTACCTTGGATATCATTTCCCTGGCCTTTTCAACCGCAGAAATAGAGCACCTTCTGGTGCTGCGGAGCTGGCTGCCTCCCACACCTTCTACCTATGGGATCCGGATTGCTCAGCCAGCCGACCGGAGCACACCGCTCGGCCCAGGGGTCTTTCAGATTGAGCTCCGTCACTTGGTCCTGTGTCAAGCCCAATATTTCCGGAGGCAGCATCGTTCCGTGCTTAAAAAGCTCTTCCATTTCTGTAAAGAATTTTACAAAATGATTTGTTTGGGTGATTTTTAAAAGTAATGTAAATATGACTGAATGTAAGAAGTAGTAAATGGAGATAGGTCGAAGAATTTGTATATCTGGGTAGCATGTTTATAGAGATGGATATAATTAGGAGGGTTAGTGCCGGAAACAGAGTTGATGGTGCCCTTAAGTCTGTCGTAGCAAATAAATGCGTATCGAAGAGGCTAATAAAGTACCAGTTTATAATAATGTTCTGGTACCAACCCTTATGTATGCAAGCGAAGCATGAAAAAAAAGAATGGACAAAAGTAGACGAATGCTGTTGAAATGCGATATATTAGGTAAATGTGTTCGTGTAAATGTTTATATGTATGACAGGTCCCTAATGTTGAAATTAGAGCAGAATTCAAGGCTGAGATAAGCATCATCAACAAAATTAAAAAAGATATTTTACGGTGATTCGGTCTTGTAGAGAATGAATATTGAAAGGATGGCATAACGAAATAATTTTTACGAGCCGGATAAGCTAAGTAGGTATTATCAACAAAATTAAAAAAGGTCTTTTAATGAAATTGTGATGCTAATGTGCCTGGGAGTAAAAGTCAAAGAAGGTCGAAAATGACATGGCTTGATTAAGTGGCCTCCGTAGCGTAATGGCTAAGACGCTGGACTCACGATACGGAGTTTCCAGGTTCGATTCCTGGTGAGAACATAAAAATAAAAATAAGTTTTTTCTCAAGCCTGGGTGTTTGTGATGTTGTTCCCCTCTGTAATAAGGCCTCCTGAGGTGGATAAAAAATAAAAAAAGGACAATAAATACCTACTTAAAGTGGTCATGTGAAACGTCCGAATCTATGTTTGCAAGTTTTCACGACCTTCAGAATACATAATATGTTTTTCTGGGTTATCATGCCATGTTTGTGGGCTTTGTGTTGCCGATGTTTCGGAGCACATTGCAGTGTCAATTTTCAGGGCTGATGTATGACTAGGTATAGTCTTACAAAGACCAAAAACACGGCATTTTTTTAGTGCTTTCCCGTTAACATTATGTATAGATTACCCAGAGAACATCATTCTTCCTCTTCTTCTTTCACCACGTTCGCTCCTATGTGGAGCATGTGGACATCACAAGATCCCTCCAGGAGACCCATCACCAGTCTGACCTCCTCCCACGTCAGGGCCCGCATCAATCAGCTCCGCCGAGTACATCCGTAGGATGGTCATCGAAGGTCTGCCAGGACGGCGGGATGCTGCAGGCGTAAAGAAGAGGCAGCTCTGGTTCAGGCTCTCCCGAGGCATCCGGAGTACATGCCTAAGCCAGGTCAACCGCGGCATCATCCCCACTCCAGTTATTGGGAGGTTGCTACGTCCTTTCCCGAACTTCAGAGTTAGTTATGAAGTCACACCACCTAATGCCTATTATCCTTCTCAGACACTTGTTCTCAAAACTATACAAGCGAGCATTCTGAGCTTTTGTGAGGTGCCAGGATTCACATCCATAAAGGAGCACCGGCACAATGCAGGAGTTAGAGTCCCGTTTTTTTTTTTTTTAATTATATTTATAGACAATACACAAATTTATTTATTGTTCCCGCAAAACCGAGTATAATGGTTGTTCGTGTTAAAGGTTGCTCAATTCCTAGACAGATTGCGAGTTCCTTGTGCGTGCTGCCATCTTTAGTTATATGAGCACCTAAGTATCTGAAGCTGTCAACTCTTTCGATCCTCTGCCCATTGTTGTAAAGGGGATAGTCGGGGTCAGGACAAGACTTATTGCTTAAACTATGAAGCTTAAATCGAAAGGCGCACAGTTTACACCTGCGCTGTGCAAGCAGGTTTCCTACAGGGCACCGGACCCTCCCTTAACCTGTTAACCGGGCGCTCTAATTACGCAACTGTAACGGGCGCGAACTCTTTCACTAGGAAGTGTCAGTACGTGATGGATACTTACGCCTGGAGGACTTAATTTTGTTTTTTTTAATTTTTTTTTTTATGCTAAAAATAAATGAAAAAGACTATTCAATATATTTTTTTTTGTTTTATTTTATGTCGAGACATGTATGGATGACTAATACCTTTGTTGTTCGTAAAAATATACATTCCGCCCCGTTCCAGGGTGCAACATATACATATTTGAAGGACGTATTCATAAGTCCTACCCGTCACTGATATTGTTTATGTTTGACGTATTTATGCGTCCCGTCCGGTTAACAGGTTAATAAACCAGAAAGACAAAATCTGTAATCGGCGTGCATGCATGCAGTTATTCCTTTGTTATTCTGGGGGTACAATCGGATTAGTTTAGATATATCAAATGTAGGAACCTCGAGTAACTTGTGGTCGACATAATATATAGTGAAAACTCATGAACCATGCCTTGAGCCATTCTTTGAGTAACAGTAAGTTGTATGTTGTATCTTATTTATATGTTAGTAATCTTCAAAAGATTACATCAACTTAGAGAAAAATGCATGGTTTTGTGTCGTGTGTTTTCACTTTTTCCTTCATATTATTGTTTTCACTATAAATTATTGTAGACGATGTTCTAAAGTGTTGTTTTCATGTAAGGTAACGAGGGCACTATTATACCACGGGAGCTGGCTATGGAGGTAATGCAGCATTTACAAAGGGAATATATATTATACTATATAATATTGAGGGTGTTCTGAATAATCTTTCAGTTGGCAAAATTATTCATAATCTGAACACATGAAAATATTTAGTATTAGTATTTCACTGTGTTTATCAAATCGAATCCTTTGAATTGTACAAATAATGAGATTAGATAAACGCATGGTTTTGCATGTTACAGTACCTATACACTAAATTAATGGCGACTGAAGATGAATCAATACGCTTACATATTCGTCATGTAAATGCATCCTGTCAGGCATTTTATTTTATTACCTAGAAAATAAAGTTTTTCTACTTTTGTGATACAGTATTTTTAACCTCACTTACCATAACAAATACGTGACACCTTGAGACGACCATTGTATATAAGGGTAATTTCTTGGGCCACTTCATCAACTTGGTTATTTACTGTAGTTTCAAATAGAAACTGCGGCTCATCACCTTTCTTCACAGTTAAAATCACCATTCTTATTTCTAATTCAAAAAACAAGTTACTCTTTCTAGAAAGATCAAAATATTTGACAGCAACAAGGTATTGTTAAAATGCATCCACGGCAATTAATACCATAACAACCAATATTGTTTTCTTCTAGTAAGTACCAAGAGACCTAGGAATTTTTCCTTGTAAATAAACTAACCACCAAGCCAGAGCGGATAGTAAGCCACTCCCACTCCCGCTCTGGGCATACTTCCTCCACATTTATATTACCTACCTATATCTTCTCATGCATGCATGAGGATAATTCCAACTTTTAACATGACCACAATCAAGTACTTGATCAAGCCATGTCTTAATCGACATTCCCCGACGTGTACACCCAAGCACACTCACATCATAGATTCTATTATCCTTCATACCTCGACAAGACCGAATCATCATACTACCGCTACATTCCCTTATCCGCATCCAGTGGTGCATAGGGCACTGTAGCATTGGTACACCAAGTGCAGTGAATCTTGATCATTTATTACATGAGAAGAGAAGATAGATCAGTCTTAGTCCAAGGCCCCAAGGTACCACATATGAAATACTTTTATATGAAAATCACATGGAAATAAATATTTTATATTGAAATTTGACACACATGTCAGTGACAGTTTCTACAACAAAAATTGTACAAGATTTGCAGCATCGAAGAGCCTGTGTATTTTAATTAATAAAAATTTCACCTTAATTTTTGATCACTGTATTGAATGCGTAAAACCTGATTTTCAATCGCTGTCTAGGAATCGAACCCATGGGCAAACAGTACACAATGTTAATATCTATGCGAACACACACCGCAGTTTGTGAACAATTTTTAAACTTTTGCAGTTATAAAAATAAAATAAACATCATGCTATTGTTGGATTTGTAAAATGTGTATTATCATTATATTTATAAGATTTTTTTATTTGTTTAACTCCTTGTGCCATAAGATCGAAGTCTGCATGAAAAAAATTGACCTGCAAAATGAGCTGTTTTTATAGTTGGTCCTCAAGGCACAGCAACGGAAAGTATTTAAGCAGCTATGATTTAATTTTAAAACTGTTTTCTGGTGGAATTTAATAGAGAGTAACCATGGAGGACTCCCGAGGACCCTGCTGGAACTGTCCGTCTTCTAGGAATGTTGACTGAAAATAAAAGTGAGCCCTGCTTTTTGCGACTCGTATTGACATTCAGATCAAAAATAAAGGACTAGGATAAATAGACAATGTTGTAAATAAAATAAAAATTTATAGGTACACAAAATGTATTATATTAAATGTAAAAATACATTTAATTCATTTTACGACATTTCACTTGATCTACTCTCCATCGCGAACCTGCAAAAAAACAAAAACAAAGGTTAAAGCTAACAAAAATAGATAGCATTTAATAAAATTGCAATACTTTTTTTATCAGAATATAAAGCAGCCATGCTATTGTATCATTTAGATCAAACGGTAATTATTATCATCATTTAATTTGTCTCTATTCCAGTTATGTTAAATTGATTGCCTTACGTCTTAAACGTGTCACATCCGAGCATCTCCGCTAACTCCCGTGGCGAGTGAACACCAATATGTACTGTAAAAAGAAAACACGTTAAGGACCAAGATGTTGGAAGTTTTACATTACTACATTCCTTTTTAGTAGTCAGATTAAAAAAGCAGCCAAAGAATTAGTATCATACTATCTTTTATCAGTGAATGAATGAGTTGTAATTTTCATTGAAATTCATTTAATTTTGATGAAACTAAAAAAAACGACAAACAAACAATGAATCTATAATAAAGTTACAATGTTATACTTACTCAATACAACATACACCGAATGTCAAGACACCTCAGCGCCGAGAGAGAATGTACACGCAACTCTGTAAATAAAGAACAGAACTTCAAGGGGGTGTTTACGGATTCCTTGTAGTAGGGTTAACAAAGGTGGAGGGAACATCAGAGCGCTGTGGGTATGAAAGTATTGTCGTCAGCACAAAAGTCGGCTAAATATTTTCATTTTATCATCATGTAAGCATTTAGACTATCATTTTTTGTACTAATTGCTATAATAATTTTTTTTAAAAACGGAGTGATAAGCATAAAATCATTAGTACATATTTTACCTTGGTTCCGTCTCAAAGAAGCGTATCCCCTTCAGATTGTACTGACCAGACTGTGATGCCTGTAAAATAAACGATCGTAATTTGTAAAATTGTTAGTAACTTTGGTAAAATTAATTACAGTTAACAATGTAAACCTCAGAACATTTTATCTCAGCATCATAAATATGACGGGAAAAGAAGACTTAAAATTATTGAATATCATCATTTGCTCCAATGAATTTCGAAACTGATTAAATGCAAAGTAAATTTTTAAAATATTGTACTTACAGACTAAATAACTGCACCATGCGTTGATAGTGGTATATATTTCTGGAATAAATAAAAATAAACTTAATTAGGAAAAGGACTTGCCTAGATATATGCTTTTTATTACTGGGGATGACGCTTCATATTATTGCTAGAGTGACAGTATTTTCATCACCAGCGCCTCGATTCTGTAAGTGTTTTTAAACTACTGCGCATACGATATTGTACTGAATTCGTATGCGCAGAAGTGTCTAAAACCTTAGAGAATCGCACCGCTGATGAATAACTAACTAATAATAAGTAATAATAAGTAACTGGTCTTCTAGATAAAATAACATTATTTGTCAAATTTACTGCATGAAGGCAAAATAATACATTTTCAAATTAAGTCAAATTAATTTATGCTCACCAAAATATCCAGCAGAATGTTCTTTCCAGAGATCAAAATGTTGCAATCTGTAAAACAAAAGCAATGTCAAGGCTTTGCATACACACATTCATTTAAAAAAATCATACTAAAATTGAAAATATGAATATGTACCATAATAAGATATTACGTATTTTCATCTCTGTTCTGGTAAAACCAAAGCTTAGAAGTGCCGTGAATACAAGTGTTATGATGAGGTTGTGTATATAATAAGGAAGCAACTCTGCTGTAAGCCATTAGGTAATTCAAAAGATGGGCTAAAAATATCAGTCATCAGACCAGTTGCTGATTCTAGTAGATATTTGCAAACAAGATGTTGTGCATGGTAAGAATGCTATTTTCGAGTTGAGAATACAGTATGACTTTGACTATCCACTAATAATTGAGGATGAGGGAAATCCAGGAATCGTGTATTTCGATGTATGGAATATTTGGCAATTTGGATAGTTAAATATATCTGGATGATCAAGGTTATACTGTTATTTAAAGCTTAATAATTTTCAGTCAATTTAAAGCCAGAACAGAGATGAGCAACTATTGTTTACAAAGATTTTTCATGAAAGTTTAGCTTAATTAGCTATCCGTTATATATTTCAGAGTAGGTATTTAGTAAGTAAATGAATCCATAATGTTAAAAAAAATTGTATTTGTATATCAAAAATATATCGATGCCTAGATTTATAAGCTAAAAAACGTTAATTTTGTCCGGGGAAGAGATGCATTGTTTTAATGTGACTCAAAAGGTTTCTGCGTGAGAATATATTTTATCGCAAATCAGAATCATTAGTATATAAGGTAAATTAAAGTACAAGTATATTCATATCGAAAGTAATAAGTTAACCCAGGCCGTAATATACAAAACCAGTAACTCGACTTGATTCATAATTGGTTCGTTTCGGTTATGACAGCGATAATTAATGTCTTTTCAAATGGTGCTGTAACGGCACAATACAATAAATATCGCATCCACATGAGGGCACTACATCATAAGGATACTTCAATGGTTTAAAATGCATTATTGTTGTTTGTGCATTATGTTTTATTGTAACCATATGTCGTCTAAGTAAGAATAAATAAATAATAGGTGAGTATTAGCAGGTGACAGGGTTTACTGGAAGGATCTAGTAATGTCCAGATACGAGCATGTGGCGAAAGAAGAAAAAGAAATAAATTTTACTTAAAAAAACTTGGGCCCAGAACTTTCGCAATTCGTAGAAAATAAAATCCTTTAGGTCCCATGCAAAGCGAAGAGTAGGTAGCGTGGAAAAGAAAAAACATTTTTGTCTTTTCAAAACTTGTGTTAATATTCCCGTACAATTAATTTCTCATTCCTGACCCCGCTGCGTGATTCTCATTCTAGTTACCGTACAATTCGTATGCGCAGTAGTTCAGTAAGATACAGAATAGCGCGGCTGGTCTACGTTTACACTCATAGGGTCAGGAACTGTTAAGCGTTTAAAGGTTTTGCTTTTCATTACTTTATATAAGGGTTTTAGGAGAATATCATTGCCAATTGAAAAATACCTCCTATGTAGTCAATTTAACATAAATGAGTTAAATATGACATTTATAGTTTCAATTGATCTACCGACTGAGATATTTAACTCATTTTTGTAAAAAATCAACCACATAAAAGGTATTTTCCGATTGATGATATGTGACTATAGATGTAAATTCATTTGGAATTCAATTGAAAATAGTTTTTTAAAACTGAATTAATCCAAATTCGGTGGCATGAAACTATTTGAAGGAATGTTTTTTTTTTTCAAAATTCCAAAAACTTATATTTGTTTGATGTGCCTCTTGATTTCAACACAGCAGGTTTAAGTACTTTCTAGGCTATATTTTGTAGATTTTATCACACAATTAGGTAGGTATTCACTCACACTCTCAAGCTTTTCTTCACTATTTTCTCAAATCGCTATATGGGTGATTGCATAAAATGATTGTTTTTATGGATGCTCGAGATGATATGTAACAAAAATAATGCAAATTTTAAGTGAAACATAAATTCAAAAATGAAAAATTTCACCTTCAAGGTAATTTATTTCCACCGCACATAGGTATCACCAATTTCACAAAGTAATATATAGCACTCTTAGTATGTGGCATGTTTGTGTATATTTATAATAAATTTTTTTAGCAAAATTTCACTTAATTATGCTATCTTACACCAAAAGTAATTAAGCCCACTACCTAAGTTTTACGATAATGGTCCGACATGCAGACATATAATTTTTTTTAAAACTATCCGTGATAAATTGCAAAATAAAAATAATTCTCTTAAGAAACCAGATTTTTGAAATGTTCCTATCGTATCAGTCACCTGTTCATCCAATGCCTGAATATAGATACAACTGTATGATATTTTCAGATATTGGGATGAATTACATGCGTCACATTAAGATAATGGCTCTACCATTTATTAGAAGAAATGCGGACGAGTTTAATACGTAATATAGAAGTAGGTCGAGTGACAATTCGTTATCACCATTTTGTTGAATAAGTGTTAATTTTTCTTAAATAACACAATAATCCTTATGTTTAAGCAAAATTTGCACCTTATCAGAAATGCCATCAAAAATGAACCTGTTATAATACATCCACTCAAGCGACCGCGAGAATATCTTTATATACACCTGAAATGTCCCCGTATAAAATTTCTCCCATGCTGTGCAATCACTAGGCACAGATTCATTGATCTCATTTATTTTTACTATATAAAACTATACAAAGATTATTATTGTTCGATTATGATTAACAGATAATAAAATACAATTTAATAAATGAAGTTATCATGCATAGTTCTTTTTTTATATTCAATACTTTAAATTCAAAAATGGTTTTATTTTTAACTTTTGTCAGAGGTAACAATGACACTCAAGAGATGTAGATTAAATCTTTTTCTTTCAATTGATACAAAAAACAGGTAAAAGTTTATAGAAAATAATGAGATACGATATTCCATTTTCATTAAGATTTCATACAAAATATGTATGGAGAATTTTTCCGTGATCTTTAATTTTGGGATTTTTTCGGTGTTATATTTCAAAAAATCTTGAAAAATGAGATTTAACTTGTTATTCATTTAATAAACTCATGATTTAACACAGCGAAGAAAACATATTTGTGTTTTTTACTTAGCATTTTTTAAAATCCTGAACACTTTTTTCCTCGGGGTAGTAAATTACAAATATACAAAATAACTAAAATATTTTTTTTTCTTTTCTTATTCACATTGTGAAACAGTCATTAAATTATAATTATTAATTATCTAGGAATCGCTTAAGATTAATGTAAATTTTGGCTAAAATCACACGACACGCTCTTAATGAAGAAATTTTTTGTGGACTTGGTCGCTTGAGTGGCTAAAAAATGCATCAAGATAATTTTTATTATTTGTTAAAATATGCTTATAAATGTAAGTAAGTGGGTTACTTTGTGACGTGTAATAAATCATTTACGTGTTGCAAAGTAGAAAACCTTTTAAAGTTTTATGATTTTTGTTAATTTGTTCACAAATTTAAACAGAATATTAATATATTTAGTGATGAGAACTTTATCACGTTTATTTACAACATCTAGAAAAATTTATATGGTAGTTTTCAAATTGATAGGTCAAAAACACAAAAATGTAACTACACAAATGAATTTTCGAGTAAAATATGCAGAAATGGTACAGATTATCAGTTCTATTTGTAAAACGAAGACAAATGTGTGAAAAATCTATAGTTAATAATATCATCATAACCACATTCATCGTAATTTTTTTTTGTGGTACAAAGGTCCTGTAAGGTGCATAATTTGCTATAGACTTGAAAATATGTTATAAAAAACGTTTAGAATACGTTTAGAGTAAGCGAGGAAACACGTGAATCATGGAGAAATAATGGATATAACAGCCGCCATTCGTAGTATATACATAACAATGTAACGCCGTATTATATTTTACCAACAATAAATTCCGCAATATAAAATTCTACTACATTAAAATGTTTACGTTGAAACAAATTATTTTTCACTCACCTACTTTCTCACAGGGCAGATACCAAATTTACGGAGGACACCTGAACATCTTCACGGTGGCGGATACATTACACGTAACACTTGGGGAATTATAGTCAGGAATGGCACACGGCACACACTGTTGCCATTCTACACTAAGGAAATCCAACTGAATCCATTCTGTTGTTAAGGAGGGAGTAAAAGCAAAACAGAGAAGGTGGTCCAATGGGGGATATTACAATTATTTCTGCCCATACTGGGGACGAAATAAATGGAATGGAGTTCCATAATTCTAATTCATTCATTGTACCCAATAGAGATTTTGTGTTTTAGTAATAAAATAATAATAAATCCTTTATGTATTGAACATATTTTCGGTACATATGAAAGTGCGACATAATGCAGTATGTTGCTAGGAAATGTATAACTTGATGCATTCAAAATGTATATTTTTGATTTTTAATTGAAATTAAAAACAAAAAGAGATAAAAATTAATAAGGTACTAATATTTTGTTTTAGAAATCCTGAAAAGAAAACATATTGATAAACTTATTTGCACAACCGTTCCCCAATGAGAATTTAACCCACAAAAGTGCAATTGAAATACTTGATAAAATACCGTAATTTAAGTAGTGAAATTTATACAGTCAACTCATTTACCAGGTTTGGGTGGCAGATTGAACATTGAATAGTGCAAAGTGGTGGGAGTAAAGAGTAAGAAATCGCAGCGGATTAGTGTTTATGGAAAATTGACATTTAACTGATTATCAGTTAGTGGGAGCGAAACCATCACTCGGCTATGGCTATAATACAATGAGAACCTGATGGTATTACCAAAAAACGGGTTGACCGGAGTAAATAAATACTCCTTTTTACCAGTTTGGAATTTCATAACTGTAAATAAGATAATCTGTACTTGGTATAACAATACAGTGCGAGTCAATGAGGGAAATGAAGGAACAATCAAATTATACATAAGCAATTCGTATTGTGAAAATACATTAATACTGGATCAGCATGTAATTAACGCATGCTAAGAATTTAAGATTGTTTAACACACTTTATGACGTGAGATTAACGGAATCATTCTACCCCAGTAAATTTAGTCAACTGTAATAAAAGTGACTTGAGCATTGCTATCCAAGCAGGGCAAATAATCTTTGGTACTTATTGTCTTCCGCAGAAGAGCGCATCGTAGGAATCGGGATGTTGTGAAAAATTTGCATAAAAAGGGTTTTTTCCAATCTTAAATGTTTCTAGGTGACGAAGATCGACAATTTCACAAAAAATATATCCACCCAAAATATATATCGAAGACGTTTTTCATGAAATTATAAAACTTTATCGATATTAATTTAATAACTCCAATAACGTCAGAGAAATGAAGATCGAGTAGAAATCTTTATCTTTCACATCAAATACGTAGATGTAGCAAAATACAGAAACGATTAAGCAAAGGTAATCTGGGACCTTCAATCACCAACCTGGAATATAAAAACAAAACAATTCACAGAATAAAGATACCAAAATTCAATCAATCATTTAAGTACTGCCTTCAAATACTGTAGTCATTATTTGTAAGCTGTGCAAAAACTTTATATTAAAAATACCGTATAATGCATTTTTAAGACCATTCATGGCTTATGACCTTATGGCCACCCGAATTCAAAAGTTAATGATCCACTGTTTGAATTTGGCATAGAAGTTTCATAGGAAATTTGAATAGAATAGTAACCAGATTTTTATATTGTATTTTAACATGAATCAATACAGTTCCTCACTACTTGAAAGTGGCTATTGATACTATCTGGCTAAACAATAGCATGACTTTTCAAGGGACCATATTGCTTATAAAACAATCATTTGTAAAAATAAAAATCAGTATGGCGTAACCAATATTTTTTCTGAGATCTCCTGTCTTATCAATGAAATTTTAGTGAACCAAAATTAAATATAGATAGAACATGCTATAATAACTTACGTGTTAATTATTGGTTAATAATCCATTGGTTGTTTGTATACATGATTTCATTAATCATTTAGGTTAAACCATGCACCTTAACCTTTTATATGCCAGGGGCCTTATTAAAAATCCCTAACTGACCCTGGTTAGCCGCAGCGAGCGCCAACACAGTATAATTGAAATTTATTATTGTAGATTTTTTTTTAATATTATACCGCCACGGGAAGGAGATCTACTTACGGCTGCTAAACTCTGTATGGACTATGATTGTTAAGCATTCTTTATTTATTTATTTTTTTTTTTTTTTTGATAAAAAAGAAATCTATGCAATCTTATGATATTTGCACATATTTCAATTTGTAAATACTATTTTCAATAAAGCCTAAGCGGCTTGTGCTTGAAAATAGGAATCGAGTCGTGTCGAAGTGGGGATTTGAACCGACGATCTCTGACCGCGACGCTACCCACTGGGCCACCACCCGTTCAAATTGTAATACATATTATATTTAAAATATATTTGCGCAGATTATTACAGAATTTTAAATGAACTTATATGGTTTACAACAATATTCCTTTCTAACAGCTGGCATTTAAACGGTTAAAAGATGGCATGACTGATAGATCTCTGGAATTCTTGAGGGAGCCAGCTATCTTTGTTATTTCCTCAGTTGTTGTTTCAAAAATAAAAACATACACAAAATTCATCCTTAGATTACCAATGTTCATCAAGTAATAGGTGCCGCACTAAGTTGTTTCCAAATGCATAAAAATGAGACAACTGTTTAAGTTGAATCATGTGCTTACTTCATTTTAGAAGCAATCCAAATAACGTATTAAAAAGGGCTAAAAGATTAAAATCATTTTAATGAAAAAGTTGGACAAAAATATTGTGACTGAAAAAGCAAAGCTAGGGGGCTCCAAGGGTCGTGAGTCTGTATTAGTTGAGTTTTTCATCTTACTCCACAGTCCCGAAAGCTAGTAGTTACTCAAATTTTGTATTACATCATTCTAAAAACTTGTCACAACTAGGCCCAGTTGTTATAACAGATCTAAACAGGTGGCAGTGACATCAGGAGATTAGCCCCGACCTCTGCCTTAGAATGAATGAACAGTAATTCTGAAATTACGATATCTCAGATATATAGAGTAAAAATTGGTCACGTGAATTCAACGAGTACTTTTATGCAGGTCACAGATTATAATTTTTACATTTTATAATCGATGTTTAGTATCAAATTTATTAGTCTTCAGCGGTAGTTTTACGTCTAAGAGTTAATAAAATAAAAGATAATTATACATTTTTATTCAAAAGTGTATTATGTTCAGAAACATACATTTATATATTATATCTTACTATTAAAGGTGGATTAAAGAAAACCACAAATACTTTTAAGTTAAGGTGTTTAAAATACTACTAAAAATATATAGATTCATACACACACACACACATACATTTCCTTTCGTAAAATTTGTTTCTTGGCTCAAGGCTAAAACGTTATTAGAAAGTTTCTTATAGAATTGTGCAGATACACAGTTACATACTTTAGTCACTCGGAGATTGCACTTCCAGAATATAGGCAACACATACGACTTATTACTATAGTAAACTAACGCTTGAATATAATACGTTATCCAAATAAAAAGACTTATGAAACTACGGATATTTAGTAACGCCGCCTCTTGTTGGGGAAGTCCTCCTGGCGCGAGTCCCAGCGGTGGCCGTCCTCGTAGCCCATGTGGCCGCCGCCACCCATCGAGTCGTAGTCATACGCCGACTCCTATATATTGTGGGTAACAAGTCTTTACATTCCCGCCAACTTCACAAGTTCACAGTACGCAGCACCAGCACACATGCACTCTTATCCATGACTGCTCACCTAGATTGGTATTGCAACGTGACTTTAGTTATTTATAATCCACCACGCTTTACGCCGTAACAACGCCTATTCATCCCCCGGGAGGAATACCAACTAGCGTACATCATCACCTCTGGGGTGATTTCATAAGATACTATATTATTCTCACAAGCGGGTAACGCAAACAGGTAACAAATCAGATGAAGCAATATCGTCATCAAAAAATTATTGCAAATATTCTGAAACTTCGGTTATGTTGGCCAACCAAACCGTGTCCCATATATTCAGCAATATTGTTTAGTGACTCTACTGTACAGTGATAGGTTTCCTGATATAAGTCTCGGTCATTTTATTCATTTGTACTAGACTTAAATAATTGTGATTTAGGCATCGTAAACCAGAATCGCAAAATGGCATCATTATATAGATATATGTATTTAGATAGAATAATAAATGAGTTTGCGTAAGTAATTACCAATCTCTTGAAATTTATTTTGTTGGGGTGAGAATAGCGAATAACAATCGCCAGAAAGCGCAAGTATTGTAGTAGCAAACATTTGGTTTTTTTTTAGTATAAAAAGGTAGATAATATTGCAGACTTCATAAACAGATATTTTCGCAGTTAATTTTCTTACGTGATAAATGAAATTGGATAAAAATTAATGCACTATGTTTGTTATAAATACCGCAGGAAATGTGTTGGTAACAAAAGTCTTTGTGTTAAGAACTTACAGAATAAATAATAATGCAGTAATTGATTCCACAATTAGTGGAAAACGTAAAAACTGACCACATGTGTAATATGGTACCTATAAGTAGTTAATATAATCATCCATTAATTATTTCACTCCAATTGGAATGAGAAAATCATTTTGCAATACAATCATATCAGTCACAGCATGGATAAAAGTATTTTATAAAATAAACAAATTAGTGCAAAACTTATTACCTAGAAACCATTTTTTGACAAGGCGAGATCTAAAGCGGATATAAACGAGAATATAAACAAATAATTCTCTAAATACACGCTAGAGAAAAGAGCATTATAAAGTGCAATCACATCAAAGGTGAAATGAAGACCCTTCAGCTTGACTGTTGAACTAAGATAAGGATGAAGTATATCTCTATTAAGTGGCTCTACTACTGAAGGAAAAGACAATGTTGGAAATATAATCAATTTATTGCACTTTCCAATATTACATTCAGCTTAAAAAGAAAAATATATTACATTGATTTAACAAAGGAAGGATATCATAATGTAACAACAAATAATGAAGTCCCTTGAGTGCGGGCAAACCATTCTGTTTTGGTTTATAGGACAAAACCAAGATGCAGCGGGAACTAATTACACTCAATGGTCAGAGAAAGCTAATAATGAAGTGTAGTTCTAGTGAAGTGAAGGATAAAGGAGAGGATGGGGCTGTTGAATGCTAACAAAATGTCAATCGGACAAATTATGTACCACATCCTTTGTTAAAGTTATTGTAAAATATTTGCTGAATGCTTTCTACATGTCAAGTCATCTGAGAATCAAACTAGTAAGCATTACTTATCCCCCGTACGTCATAGTTCCCGCAATCAAAGGATTAACATACATATTTATTTACATCTTAAAACCTACATTGGCTTAACTTTCATTGCTACTAACGTGACAAAAAATGGTTTCAAGGAATTTATTATAACACAGTAAATGATATTAACTTTCAATTAATAATATTTAGTATAATGAAATGTATTTTTCATACTATTGTAAATTTTTAAAAATAATTGATCTATTAGAAAGAAGTTACATTTTTAATTTGTTAACTAGAGGAAACATTAGATGCAATATGGATTTACTAATCACTAAGGCTCAAAATCACCCAAAACTTATTTACATTGAATACAGTTCTCATATCCTGTGTATAAGAATGAAACTAAGTTTCAGGTACTTAATTCTGGTGATTAAGGATAAATCTAATTTTGAACCAATACCCTCATATGTCACTAGCTGTGGTTTTAAAAAACACACCTTTATGTTGGCTAATTAAAGTTTTACGCCAAATATAAAGTTTTTTTTCTTTCAACATTTACACTTTTCGGGCATTAATTCCACAGAATTCTAAATATTAATAAGTTACAACTAAAGTAAGAAAGATCTTTCCATTCAGTCTGAAAGGTTCTACAAGTTACTTGGGACTTGAACTTTAACCGCAGATAACATTTTTTAGAAAACACATTCAATTGTAATTGTAGTGCGGATAACAGGTTAATTTCAATTCAAAATACTTGAGATCACTAAAAAGGACAAATTAATAAAAAGTACGCACCATCTGCATGCCCCCAAGGTTGTCATATCCCCCCCTCTTGGCATCCATGGAGTTGTCGTACCCTCGACCCCCTCCCAGGCCCTGTTCCTGCTGGTCCAATATTCTGTTTAATTGTTGAGCCTGAAATTAGACCAGCACTTAGACATTTTCTTCTAAACAATACATACAAATGTTTATCCAATGTCGACACGTCAACTTTATTATAAAATCGCGCTTCCTAAGGATAATTCAATATAACCCCAGTATGCAATTCTGCGAAGGCAGATTGGCCGCTCCAGAATGAAACTAGACAGGGGTGTGTTGGTTAGTTGGAGTGCGGGTGTTGTGGCACCTACCTTCATGAAGATGGTGTTCTCCTGCTGGCGCCGCATGAGCTCGTCGTCCTGCAGGCGCATGCGCGACGCCATGTCCTCCTGCTGGCGCAGGATGGACTCACGCTCCTTCTCGCGAAGCTCGTCAGCTTGCCGCTCCGCCATCTCCCACGAGCGCTTCTGACGCTCACGATCCTGTTCACGCTGACGGAGTTCTAAACACCAAACACGCATTATTGGTAACATACACACACACAAATGCTCATCATTCTGAATTTGCCATTTTGTATACCTAAAGTCGACACGTAGATTACATAAAGCAATCACGCTTCCTATAGGTAATTTCATTTCCCCCAAGTTCCAATTTCACTGTCTCATTTATCAAGGCGTAAAATTCCGCAATTTATTGGGGATAATCATCACAAAATAATATAAAGCGAAATAATACTCACGTTCCCTAAGGAGTTCAGTCTCATGTTCGTACTTGGCAAACTCCATCTGGGCTTCAAGTTTCTCTTCCTCCATAATGAGTTCTCTTTTGACAGCATCTTCCTTCTGCTTGTACAACTCATGAAGCTGCTTCCACCTAGTACCGTATTCATGTTCAAAGCTTCCAGGTTCAGCAAAACGTGGTCCAATCTAAAATTGTTATAAATTTTAAGTATCAACATGTCAAGAAAAACTAAGGCAGCTCTTTACATCAAATGAGGGGACAGTAAAGTACGCCTCAAGTCAGAAACCAATACAAACCTCTCTGGCACGGATAAATTCTGGTGCTCCCCGGCGAGGAATGGCTTTTTCTGTGTACCCATCTATTTCATCCACTTCCTCGGATATTTCTAGCACAACTGGACGCAGAGACCTAAAACCATTTAATTCTATTAAGATAATATCATTTCAAAATGACAATTTTCTGCAGAAACCCTGAAATTAAATTCTGTTGAACTAATACTAACCCAAGCTAATATCTGATAATCACAGATATGAAATAGATTTTAAATTTGAATAATTGAAGTCATATACACATCAGAAATGTGATATATTTTACCCACTTATCGGTGATTCCTGCACAGACACAGCAACACGTGCACTGAAATGTCTGCCATACTAAGCCCAAAAACACTCAAATAAACGATCTATGTTTTATTGAAATGTTTACTCTTTAGTTTCACAGCCAAAATAGATTCAGCTATGACTTTGAACAGAGTAATTTAATGTACCCAATTACAAAACCAATACAATTTTTTAATAAAAAGCATCAGATAAATAAGCAACCGGGAAAATGAGTAAGAAGTAAATATAAACTTACGCTGTTAAGAAGAAGCAAACGTTCGTTGCAGTGGCGTATTGCGGCCATTGCAGCAGCTTTTCTGAAGAATTCCACAATACCCTCTCCCAGGGACTTTCCTCTCTCATCCACCTTCACCACAGCGCGTTCCACCTGCAAAATAACATTACAGTGAGAAAAGGGCATATTTCTACAAGCTACCTCGCCAACCAACATACTGATTAAATCAATAGATTACCTTGCCAAACACTTCAAATGCCCTGTAGAGTAGCTCATTAGATACGTAGGGGGTTAGGTTCTTGACCTTGATGGCAGCATTATGGGGGGCAAATCGCACACGAAGTGGACGTCCTCGTCTCATACGACCATCTACTTCACGTTTGGCCTTCTCAGCATTTGCTTTATAATCCTGCAGGTAAGAAAAGAAAGAAAATCAAATAAACAATGAAATCATTAATGCCATTTTATGTACCCTTATGAATCTAATAAAACTATATTTCTCCAAAGAGAAAATGTACCGATCTTTTTAATAAAAAGCTCACATGTTATGATCAACAAACGAGATTCCTTCGAAGCAGGCTTTAGTTATTCTACCCCACATATTGGCACTTTGTAATTCTATCATAGAATTCAAAGAGCGTGGCGTAAAATAGGGGCAAATTTTCTTCATATTCCTAGTTTCCTCATAATTTCTTAGGAATATAGTAACAATAATAGTAATATTATACTTACAATTCTGATGAATGCGAAATTCTTCTCTTTGTTAACAAACAACTCGGAAGTTTCTCCGTACGCATTGAAGATGTCCAGTAACTCTTCATCAGTAACATCATTAGTCAGGTTCCCGATGTACAGGCGGTTTCTGCCGGAGAACTTCTGTTCAGTCTGGTCAAGCGGGGGGAGGTCGACCATGGAACCAGACAACTCGTTCAGTTTGGCCATCATAAAATGTTCCTGTAATCAAATCATTAGAGATATTACCAACATGCGCTATTGTGGCAGAAACCTATACATTGTGATTACTAAACCGGTCTACAAATAAACTTTGTTCAATTAAATGTCCACTCAATTGTCGACACATATCTCACATAGAATGAGTATGCTTCCTAAGGGTGGATTAATCTGCCTTTGACATTATTTTTCCAAGTTTATTGAAAAATTCAGAATTATACATAAATGTCAAGGGTGATGTATTTTAATTTTATTTCTAGGTAAAAGAACAGCATAAATAAATGAAAAAAGCGAGTTGCATATTAATATTTCATGTGTTGACTGGTACTGAAGCGTATGACTGATCACCTTACATTCATGAAATAAAATGATCAATAACTGCACTCGGTTGTACCAATGCAGTGTCCTATGCACCATTGGTTGCGGTTAAGGAAGACTAGTAGTAGTTTATTTATGAATATGGTACCTCTCGGTTTCCTGGTGCTCCCTTGTCCCCGGGAGCCTGCCTGCGCCCACCCCCCCTGCCGCCGCCCCCGCCCCCGCCCCTCTGGGACCCGTCCTGGCCGACCTTGTTGAGGCTAGTGGTGCTGCTATAGTTGCTGTTGGCGTTCTGGAACTGGTTCTGATTCTGGTTGAACTGCTGGTTCTGGGGCGGTTTGTTCTGTTGAGCCTGTTGGGGTTTAGGAGCTTGCTGCTGGGGCTTGTTGACATTAGCAATTTTGCTGCTGTTGGTTGGCATTTGCGTTTACAGGCTTGTTGGGTTGGTTCTTGGGAGGTCCCTGGAAAATTTACACGAAATAAGGGTACAGAAAGATCATCAAACAAATTAATTTTATCATATTTTCATCAGTAAAAAATCAATGGCATCATAGTGAATACTCAAACTACTTTCATCAAAAACATCACTTGAATATACTAAAATTATCTCTTTTCTAGAGAGAATCACTGCCCATACAATCGAATTCATCAATTTTCTCCCTGGAATTTATTTATTTATCTCCTAAACAAATAACATAAAAAAGACGATACAAACACGCTTCTTGACGATACTTAGGTAAGATTTAGATCTTGCAAAAAAAGCAAAGCTCTAGGGCTAAATCGAGGATTACGATTGAATGGAGTAGCAGCAGAGGTCACATGCAGAGTGCCCTTTTACATAGTGGGAAAATTGAAACATACATTTTGTTGGTTGGGTTGCCCCGGTGGGCGCATGTTGTTCTGCTGGTTCTGCTGAACATTTTGCTGCGCTGGCCGGGGCGTGTTCTGCTGGTTCTGCTGAACATTTTGCTGCGCTGGCCGGGGCGTGTTTCTGCTGTCCCTGCTGGGGCGGGACGGGCGTTGTTGTTCTGGGGAGTGTTCTGTCCCTGCTGGCCGGGGCGGGCGTTGTTGTTCTGGGGAGCATTCTGCCCCGGGCGTGCGTTGTTCTGCACGTTCTGCTGCGGGGCGCGGTTCTGGCTGGGCGGGTTGCTTTGGGGGCAGAGGCAGGCCGCTCTGTACGGGGGTGGTGGGGGGCGGCGGCTTGTTGGGAGTGGGAGGCTTCTGGACCTGCTGGACTGGGGCCGGCTTGGGCGTCTGGACCGGAGCGGCGACCTCCTGCTTCACGGGTTCCTGCTTTACAGGCTCTGCTTCTGCTGAACTTGCTGGGCCACTGCTGGCTTGGCAACCTAAAAATTACAATTCAACAGTTAAAGACAATAGACGTCGTGGATGGAAAAAGTTGCTACCAAAAATCTTTTGTCTAAATTCTGTTTGTCCAACGCCTCGCAGGGTACCCGCTCGCACAGCGCGAGTGTAAACTGTGGAGCATGTGTGTGAACCAGATGCGAATACTGTTGGTTATAAAGTGGCTAACCATATTATCCAGATTACAAAATTAACTAGCATGAACTACAACAGGTCATATACTCAATTCAGTGTAAAAATTTCAAATTAAAATATTTAGATACAAGGACAGGCACATTGACAAAAGCCATGTTAAATCTGCCAGCACATGTTGATAACCTTATGTTTGTAATGAAAGATAACCAAGTATGTGTGGCTTAATTATAGTTTCCTTGCATTTTGAAAATCTCAAATACTATGTCAGTTTATGAACAAGATTCCTTCGATGCAGGTTTTCAATCTACCCCAACATATTGGCACTTTGTAATTCCTTGAAATGAATCCAAAGCGTGGCGTAAAAATAGGGGCTGGAATATCCAAATAAGCAATATTTTAACAAACGTTTTGATAAGTGTTTTTTTTATTATTATATTTATTTAGTACTAAAATAATTTTACATGGATTTGAAGAAACGGGAGCGACATTAACATTAATCGATAGTGTGAAACGTTGGGTAGCTATAGAAAACTCGAGAAAATAGTCACTCCGCCACGTGGTCTCAAAATTATTGACAATAACTACCAAATAGTATAATTTTTCATTCGCTTTGACCATACGGCCTGTGCATGGTTCTAGATTCCTAGATGGTAATTGAGTGGCAACGGACGCTATCCACGTCGAGTTCAGAGCGTTAAAAACTCAAATCAATACCTAACTACTAAGGAACTCGCAAAATCTTGATAATACGGGTGATAATGCGGTGTCAATAAGTCTAATAAAAATTCATTAGTGATATGGAAACTTGAGACGAAAACGA
>JAGVSP010003261.1:0-69822 GCA_022494985.1 Micrasema minimum | reverse complement strand
AGTGAGGCTCCCAATCTACAAAGGAAACATCGAGCAATGATCGCCGACATGTGCGATGTGATAATACCCCGCCACGGTGCGCCGTTCCGGACATCAGAGGAGATAAAACGAATTCTACAAATACAATTAATACAGTTGAGATTTTAAGCAATAACAGATATTTTTTATTTAACAAATCAAGAAAAGGATAGAAAAAATCACAATAACTATCAAATTACTTGAAAAATAAATAGTCATTTGCTCCAGGATTTGAACCTGGGTCCTTCTGATCACCGGTCAGCTTCTATATCCACTGAGCTAAACGATCGGATACATATCTGGAGATTTCAACGAATGCATATCGCAATTATAACTACGATAATTTTTTTTTTTTATGTTTGCGTGTGATTTAATTAAAACGTTTTGAAAATAAAATAAAATAAAATATACAAGGGATACAGGAAAATAAATGAGATCATGCAAACAAATAGAATTTAAAAAATTAACATCTTTCCTATTGAAAAATGGTAAATTTTGAGACTATTACCTTGCATGATAGAGGATACTTTGGTAGGGACGCGATGATAGGTGATAGCAATACAAAAATCAAATATTTAAGATTTAACTTTTTATTAAAAGTTAATATAATATTTATGTATTTCATAAATTTAAAATATTTGAAGACAAACAACTAATTAAAAATTAAATAAACATAAAACACTTTTCTTTTTAAATATAGTTCAAAACTATTTTGTACAACGTAAATATAAGATAATATCACTGTTGATTCCTTAACAAATACATTGATCACAATCAGTTTATGTTAAAAACCATAATAACAATTATAAAACTAAGTGTATGTATCTGAATGTATCAAAATAAAACTCAGTTAAATACAAAACAAAAGATTCCGTCAAATCTCTAAATTTATTCTTAGAGTAAGAAGTACATTAAAAAGTATCTTGTTAAGTAAAAAGTAGTATGAAAACTACGACTCACAAAGCTACATGATGTTTTTTTGACACAGACAATACCTTTTTATAAAGTTTTAAGTAAATATTTTTTACTCATCAAAAACATTAATGACTCGGCTCAAATGCAAAATAATACAGTTATACTGATAATGCTATATATTTAAGGAGCTAAGCTCAATATTAACCTAGGTTCACAAGCTGTAGCCAACAGTGTTGGGTTTGCAGTATAGTTGCACAGCCGAGGTAACGTGCGGCTGCTATATGTTGCTCCCTGTGAAGCCCTCCATGCTAACGCGAGTGTCGATGGGCTCCAGCTGCCGCATCCAATAAACACATTACATTTAGTCAACTTATATTACAGTACTGTCCACTAACGTTACATTCATGAAGTAGCCCCAAACTAAATAAGCAATTAAGTATCACACACATAGTACTTCCCAGTTAAACATTTCCATTTAGATTTCCTGATTCATTCTGCAAAAAAAAAAATAAACCAATTAAAAACAATAAATGCAAATAAAAATTTTCAAAACATTTCATAATAAAGCGTGGGAAGGAGAAAAAACATTTACGCTACCAGGACCCAGATTGCATATCTACATCAACATGATTGTATTGCAGTTGTGACATGTATGTGACGAGTAAAAATACCGATTACCGTCATATACGAATCATAACTTCGATGAAGATTTATATGCTTGTAATCTACAACATGCTGTAAAAGCAAATTTAACTAACTAACTAACTAACTAACCATCACGCCATTTCCCCGAAGGGGTAGGCAGAGAGGATAGAACGCCACACCACTCTGTCCTGGCACACTTCTCTTGCTTCCTCCACATTCATACATCTTCTCATGCACGCACGTCGATTATTCCCGACTTCTTACATGCCCACTTTCAAGCACACTTGTTTTACTTGATCATGCCATGTCTTTCTCGGCCTTCCTCGATTTCTACATCCAGGCACAGTTGCATCATATATTTTTTTAGCCGTTCTTTCATCATCCATTCGCTCTACATGACCGAACCAACGTAAAAGACCTTTCTTTATTTTGTCGATAATGCTTATCTCAGCCTTGCATTCTGCTCTAATTTCAACATTAGTGCACCTATCATACATAGTTTTACCACACATTCGCCTGAGAGATCGCATTTCAACTGCATTCAATTTACTTTCATCCTTATTTTTCCAACTCCATGCTTCGCTTCCATACATAAGGGTTGGTACCAGAACTCCATTATGCACTGCCAATTTAGCCTCTTTTGATAAGCACTTATTAGATACTACCGACTTTAAGGCACCATTAATTCTGTTACCGGCACTAACCCTCCTTTCAATGTCCTTGTCCATATTTCCATCACTTGTGAACATGCTTCCCAGATATACAAATTCTTCCACCTGTTTCAAGCTATCGCCATTTACTACAATCTTACACTTAGTCATATTTTTATTTCTTTCAAAAACCATCACATTTGACTTTTCCACGTTCATTAATAGATCACTCTCCTTGCACACATCGTAAACCTTTGTAACCAAGGACTGCAATTCTTCTTCGCTATCAGCAAGTAGCACTGCGTCATCGGCGTACAAAAGGCAACTAACAATCATACCACTCATTCTCGCTCCCACGCCCATATTTTTCAACTCTTTCATACAATTATCCATGTATATGTTAAACAACCATGGTGACATCACACATCCCTGTTTGACTCCTTTTGGGATGTCAACCACGACGTGAATGACCCATTTACCCTTACACACGCTACACTGTCTTTGTACAAGGAAGCAATAGCGCGGACAAGGTTGTCGTTCACTCCATACTCAGATAAGACCATCCATAGCTTTTTCCTATCAACACGATCAAATGCTTTTTGCAGGTCAACAAAAGCGCAGAAAAGCTTCCGGTTTTTCGCCAAAAAACTTCTCCGACAAATTGCGTAACGCAAATATTTGATCCATACATCCTCTGCCGTTCATAAATCCACTCTGAACATCCCAATATATTTTTTCCTTAGTCACATTTCTTACTCTCTCAATCAGTATTCTTCCATATATTTTTACCAACAGCGCTTAAAAGGCTGATAGCTCTGTAATTCCCGCACTCAACCTTAGAACCCTTTCCCTTGTATAAAGGCATAACCACAGCTCTCCTCCAATCAAGTGGAGTGCTGTGCTCCGTTAGACACAAGTTAAAAAGTTTATGTAGCCATGTGAGAATTATTTTACCACCCGACTTAATAAACTCTGCTGCAACACTATCATAGCCTTGCGCTTTACCATTCCGCATACATCTGACAGCCCTGATAATTTCTTTCATACTAATCGGGCTTTCTTCATCATTTGCATTCAAACATAGCTCAGGTAATGTTGATACACCGCCCGAGTTACCGGTGTGCGATTCGTACACTTCCTCAAAGTTTTCCTTCCATCTGTCTTTTATACCAATCTCACTTGTTATCATTTTTCCATCCTTGGCCTTAACAACTGTCATACGTCCACTTTCACTACTATTCCGAGAGTTTTTCACCGCCTTCCAGAAAACTTTGACATTTTCGTGGAAATTGTCACTCATTTTCATTCCTTCCTCTTCATTCAATTTTCTCTTTCGTTCACACACACCCTGTTTAACCTTTTTCTTACATTCACTATACACACGTTTAGCAAAAACATATTCACTCGTATTCCGTTTATTGACAGCAAGCAAATTTGTCCATGCATTCTTCTTTTCTTTTACGAGTTTTTTGACTTCGTCGTCCCACCACGCATCACCTTTCTTTTCCCCTATTGTTGTCACACCGCAAACTTCTTTCGCCGCCTCACACATACTTGTTTTCAAACATTCCCACATATCATTTATACCCAAACATTCAACGTCTTCCTCGTTTAGTCTATGACTCACCGATCTTTCAAAATTATGTCTTATGTCAGCATTTTGCAGTTTTTCAACTTTGACCCTAGATGGAGCCTGCACTTTGTGTGTTTTGGACCGCCATCCTTTAAACAGAATCACCCTTGATACCACTAAGAAGTGATCTGATTCCATCTCAGCCCCTCTGTACACACGGGTGTCAACAGTTACAGACTTCAATCTAGAGTCAATGATGACATAATCGATAATGGATCTTTCATTTCCTCTCTCCCATGTATACTGGTGGATTCCCTTATGGTCGAAGAACGTATTCGATACAAAGAGATTCCATTCCAGGCATACCTCAATCAGTCTTCTTCCATTATCATTCACTCTTGCATCTCCAAACATACCTAGGGCTGACTCTAGCCCCTCTCTTCTTATTCCCACCCATCCATTTAGGTCTCCAGCCAGAATAATTCTTTCGTTCTCCTTTTTTCCATTCATTACATTCATAAGGCTCATCCAAAAACTCATCCTTCTCGGACTCGCAGTCGGAGTTAACAGGAGCATATCCTATGATTACAAGTAATCTAGTTAATCCGACTTTGAATCTGACAAACATAAGTCTCTCATTTACAAATTCATATTCTTTCATAGACTCTATCATTCTTGGCGATAGGAACGCGGCTACGCCCCGGCACGCTCTGTCCGTCTCTGGGAGGCCGGACCAGAGAACCAGGGTATCACCGTGCTCCATCGAACCACTCCCTTTCTTCCAGGTCTCAGTCACACACAACAAGTCCAGGCATTTCATCTCCATTACCTCACATAGTTCATTCGTCTTGTCTGTCATACGTCCCCTCACATTCCATGTGGCAATTCTGCATTCCTGCGAATTCCTCCTCCTCTTTGCGCCCCCACGGAAGAAGCGGCTTGATGGGTTGCGAGCCTCATCGAAAAGCAAATTTCAGAAAATAAAAATAAAAATTTAAGTAGGTATTTACCCGTGGGCCACGTCGTATGTCTGTCATGGAGTCCTCTATACAAAGATCTGAATCAGAGTCTGTCCGCCGCATTGAGCTATCCTGTAAAAGATAAAATAACAAAAGGATATAATAATATGCATAATAATTCTTTAGTGGTTAAATAAAAAAAACACAATGTTACATAACACTTTTGTATACTGTCTAAATGGCTAAGATAGATGGACAACTTTTTAGTCTAGAATGGTCGTAGAAACATCATTTAAAGTTTCACTAAAAGAGAGTCACAATATATGTACTTAAAAAACTAAATCTGTCTAGCAGGTTTAGAAATCCTTATTTAACAAAAATATGTGTGTTCTACCGGTAGGACGCAAAGTCCTGTTAGTAAGACTGGACGTTCTATCTTAATACTCCTACCTAAGTTAGGCCTAAGAACCTGTATTTGTGTCATTCATAAAGATGGCGGGACAGCTGGAAGTCGACTCGGGCGGCATCAATTAATATAATTAAGTAAAATCGATATAAATAAATAATATATTGATACTTTGAATACACAAATATAGAAAAATTTTAGCTATCATAAAAACATGTTCATAACTGACACGAAAAAGATAAAAACCCTAATTAGATGTCGAGAATAATATAAGATGAGTATCTTATAATTTTCTATATTTATGCTGATTCAAGACTGTAGCATATGGATTCCTCAAACTGCCTCCAAGCCGAGGGATTGATTATGCGTGTTTCATTATATGAAATACTTGATGACGGTTTAGATTTTTTATTTGAATATGTGTGAGCTTTGTTTATTCAACAAACTTTATTTACTCAACATTAATTATTTCAAAACACTTGTGAATTGTACACACAGGTTAATACAATATTCACTTTCGGAGAAGAGACATTCTTGATAAAAGAATTTATGTACATATTTGCAAACATCGAAATTCTTATTGTGTTTAATAAAATAAAAAATGAATACATAATATTATCCTTTTCTGATATGCAATGTCGCCAAATCTAAAAAAAAACAAAAAATACAGTAAAAATTGTTCCAAGTATTGATGTTTACCTACCAATTTTTTATACATACCATCTTGAGGAAAAATGTGTAATTATTATCGATACTAAAAAACCAACAAAAATTTGTGCTTTATTTCATTATATTTATAATTGTGGATAGGAGTGTTGTTTTGTAAGTAAAAATTATGAAAAAAAAAATTGTGTTTAAATTTTTATTTTTTAAAACATCAACACCCATAGGGCTTTTACATGGATTAAAAATACATCATAATACATTATATATAATATTATTATATAAAAGCACACATGTATAAAATAATAACAGAACATGATATTATGATAGTATCTTAATAATAGCGGACATATTGTAATACATACATAGTACTAAGTATAAAAATCATATATAATAAATACATAATAGGTGTTAAAATATAATAAGAGTTAAAGATACATATTTGAGTATAATATCAATATAATAATAATACCAAAAAATTAAGAAAAATTTGAAATAGGTACCTAAGCAAAGGTATCAAATAAAATCAACTTGATTTACATGCATTATATGTTTAATAAGTAAGGGTAAGTGATAATAAATGTCAATATATCCATATTCATTACTAAGCCAATGTAATCTAGAAATAGGCAAGTGCACAAAGTAATTTCGACCGCCGGACACCTCAATAACAATAAACGTACACTGGCTTTTGTGTTCAGTGCCTAGGTATTCTATGTAATATTCACCAGTCCCGTTAAATCGGGAATATTTAGCGTGCCAGTGCTGCGATTCTACTAAGGTTTAAGACACTTCTGCGCATACGAATTCAGTACAAAATCGTATGCGCAGTAGATGGAAAAAATTAACAGAATCGAAGCGCAGATAATGTTTTTCTGGATTATTAAGGCGTGTTTTTGGGATTACCATCAGCTCAGATAGACGCCACAATGTGTTCCAAAACATCGGTAACACAAAGCCCATGACATTCCATAATAACCTAGAAACTTCTTTGAAATTCTTTTTCGAAGTCTGTAACCATAACAATTCACTACATTAATATGTCGTGTTTTCACATGCAGTATTAGTGTGTACTAACTGGTTGCGTCATTTGCTGTGTGGTGGTGAGCAGCCGGGCCAGGGGGGCGCAGCACACGGGCAGCGTGTCCAGGAGGGTGGGCCGCGCGTGCGTGAGCAGCGGCTTCAGGTACTTGGAGTCCAGTCCCCCCCACACCCGCGCTAGCACCGCCTTCTCACCGCCGCCCGACGTTCGCCGACTACTCGGCTCCTTGTCACACAAACATACACTATTATCTCGGCCCTTTTGTAAACTGAATGATGATAAATGTTGCCATATTTCACTGCACTGAGTTTTCAGTAGTTCATATTAGATTGACGGGGAAATGATTCCCGGATTCAAATACCATATTTTAGATAGCAATGGTAAAAGATTTTCAAAACTAAAAACATGCAACTCTTGCAGTTCTAATTAAAATATATTCTTGCATTTTGTGGCAAATTCGGCAAGAATAATCAATAATAATTACTACTTTCTAAAAAATAGCTACTAAAAAACTTGTTAAAAACAAAATAATAGTAGTAACATTATAAAATCTACACTAAACTATTCACCGTGAATATGGATATAGGGATTCATACAATATTACAATGTTTTTAATACATCATTGATAGAAAGATAAATTGACATAACCTTGAGAAATTGAAAATTTGTATTATTAAATATACAAGTTTTTCAATATGTACTGTTTTAAATTTTTATTTATTGAATCATTATTAAAAAATACTAATTTCATAATACATACAATAGACTCGATAAACAACAATTTATGTTGTTTGTCATCGGGGGCTATAAAATACAATATACAATTTTTTTTTAAATTAACCGTTTACTAGAAATTAATAAAAAGTAAAATTAAGATTCAAATTTAAAATCCTAACGATTATGTCAATTTGCTTTTCTGTTAATGATATCATTTCCAAAATATCCTATTTTTTTTATGAGCATTAAAGTAAATTGATTTTAATGAATCAAAGAATTCAAAACCTGCACGAATACTGATAATGGGTATTGTTGATTTTACATATAAATAATACCATTGACCACTATGCTGAATTGATATTGAATGATAAAATTTAAAAATAAAGAAAAGATATTGTGAATACATGGAAGTGTATAAATTAGTGAAATTGCTAGTATATGTAAGAATACAAAAGTAATGTTGCACATAAAAATGTACAAAATATAAGTGCCTCACATGATGTGGACACAAACAGTTAAAAAGTTAGAGATTTTATATGAAATGGATTTGCAGTGATTTTGCACAATTAAGTATGTAGATAATTTTGAAATGTGCTAGAAAACAGATTAACACAAAATTTAAAAAAGGTTTATTAAGTGCAACAAAGAGAAAACATGAGTGTTTAAGTGCTTTAAAACTCTAGTGTTTCCTAATAATTAAAAAAATATTAATATTGATAGCAAAACAACTTTATTTAAAAAAATAAAATTTAGCTTTACAATATAGATATTAGTTTTTTCAAGCTATGAGATAATTCCATAGGCGGGAAAAGTTAAACCAAAGATTGTTGATTTATCTTATCCAGATTAATTTAATTTAAAACAAATAGATCGATGAGAAAAATATCTCTAAATAAAAGTAAAATAACCTACTGGTAATGGTGGTGGGTAATTTAACATTGCCTTCAGAAGAACTCCAGCTTACAACACTAGTTGACATGCAGAAAGGCTATAAAGGAAATTTCAAATAAAGAGATAAATTGTTAGTAACAAGCATTATCCATAGCACAGCATAGCATGCATAATCATTTCATTTGGTAATATTATTTACAAATCATCATGATAATAACCAACATTGAACATTATTGTCTTCTATTAGCAGTAGGAATTTTGGTTATTTTATGATCATCGGGTAAAGAAATGAAAATCCATGCTGTACTAGTAGAAAAAGATGCATATAGTACAAAGCCTAAAGTTATCCATTACCACGTCGCTATCTCTCCTCGCTATTTCCATTTGGTGCAAATGTAACCCCATGTCCAATGGCTGAAATTACCCAGTATAAAGCTTAGTAATCTAACACACAGAATGTTATTAGCGGGTAGTTACTTGGATATATGTATTAGGTACCAGATTCATTAGAAGGGATAAAGCAAAGTGTGGGGTTAATCGCAAGTACAGTGGTTAGATACCTTACCCCTGAATTGTTTTCAGTTGAGTTGTAAACCTTTGGGAGAAGCGGCATACCAAATCAAACATTCGTAGTATGTAAAGATAAAAAGATACAACAATTAGTACTCGACAATTCAATAAGAATTGATTTTATATAGGTTCAGGTAATATTTACAAATCTTATTTTCGGCTCACACGCATCATCCAAACAGATATCTCTCTGAGCAAGAGGAAATACATAGAAGGCATTCACCGAGTTTGTCATAATTCATAATATCAATAATACACAAGAATAAATTTAAAACTTATTACCATTACAAAAACTTTGTTTTTACCTAATGCTTAACAGTTTAACCAAGGCCAATATAATTCTGGGATGCAGTTATATTTCATTTTACAAAGAAAAACTACATTACTGAATATTGTGAATGAGGTTTCCTCAAACCAAACATTTATTTCCAAAAATTATATAATTATGAATTGTATAGGTACTTACACTCCTAACTCCTTGGTAAGGAAGAGCTTCAGTTTCATCTTTCAGTCCAACACTAAACATTACAAAACAATAATGATTAATTGACACCACAAACAATTTGTTACAACATATTATTCAATCTGTTGGATGTTTTCATTTTAATACTACATCCATAATATTGATGGTCCCTAAGAAAAGTATTGTAAGAGTAAATATGTTTTTTTCGACAATCATTTTTAAAAGCTTTGGGAATTTGTAACGAAATAACTAACCATCATGCCATTTCTCCGAAGGGGTAGGCAGAGGATAGAATGCCATAACACTTCGTCCTGGCACTCTCCTTGCTGCCTCTACATTCATACATCATCTCATGCACACACGCTGATTTTTTAGACATTTCACATTTCCACTTTCAATATTAAAATGGGGATGAAAAAACTATTTTTCCAGTCTTACATAATGTTAAGAGTAGATGATTTTTTAAAAATATTTAGATTTTCTCGAGCTTTCAAAATTAACTGTCAAAAAGAACAGATTTCCACTTACAATGCTTTTCTTAGGGACCATCGATAATATGTTGTAATGAATCAGAAAAAAACCCAACCAACAAAGTAAATTTTCTAAGCCATTAAAAAATAATATTTTTAGCATAATATGGAATGTGATGGTTTTTTTAAGAAATGAAAATATGACTAAGTGTAAGATTGTAGTAAATGGCGATAGCTTGAAACAGGTGGAAGAATTTGTATATCTGGGAAGCATGTTCACAAGTGATGGAAATATGGACAAGGACATTGAAAGGAGGGTTAGAGTGCCGGTAACAGAATTTAATGGTGCCTTAAAGTCGGTAGTATCTAATAAGTGCTGATCAAAAGAGGCTAAAATTGGCTGTGCATAATGGAGTTCTTGGTGGTACCCATACTTTATGTATGGGAAGCGAAGCATGGAGTTGGAAAATAAGGATGAAAGTAGATTGAATGCAGTTGAAATGCGATCTCTCAGGCGAATGTGTTGGTAAAACTATGTATGATAGGTGCACTAATGTTGAAATTAGAGCAGAATGCAAGCTGAGATAAGCTTTTATCGTCAAAATTAAGAAAGGTCTTTTACGTTGGTTCGGTCATGTAGAGGGAATGGATGATGAAAGAACGGCTAAAAAAATATATGATGCGACTGTGCCTGGATGTAGAAGTCGAGGAAGGCCGAGAAAGACATGGCATGATCAAGTAAAACAAGTGCTTGAAAGTGGGCATGTAAGAAGTCGGAATAATCGACGTGCTTGCATGAGAAGATGTATGAATGTGGAGGAAGCAAGAGAAGTATGCCAGGACAGAGTGGTGTGGCGTTCTATCCTCTCTGCCTACCCCTTCGGGGAAATAGCGTGATGGTTAGTTAGTTAGCATAATAAAAACAAAATACAGTTACTTACGGTATTTTAAGCCAGTTGAGAACATGAAGAGTGGCTCCACCTTGTAAAATTACAGTTGCAATGACAATTAACGAGGTAGTAGTCAACATAGCCTGGCGGACGTCCGACACTGTGTTCCTAATAGCCAGGGCAAACGACATAGCGCCTCTTAACCCTGTGTCCAAGGAAAATACTCTAATTAGTTGACTACCGAACTTCAATACAGATATTCAACGGTTTGTAATATCATTTTACCTGAGAAGAAAAGCATGTGCTGGAAATTCCAGGGGATCTTCGGTTTTCTTCCAAGATTTAATAGGAACGATAACGGGTAAATGTTGATAGCTCGCCCCAATGCTGCACATAACTGATTATTGCTGTGATTAAGGAAAATTAAATGCCAAAACCATTGATTCCACTCATAATATGGCCCTAATAAATGATTCCTAATAAATGATTTCCTCATAAGCATCCACCGATTTGATTTGTTTTTAACAGATAATGTGATTATATTTATGATTTACATAGGTACAATCAAAAGGTGCAAAAATTTGTTTCACTCGACAAAAAATACAAATAATTTCTATTCTTTTAAGAAGGTAAAATATATGTTTTTAAAAAATATATTAGATCTGTGGGAATGTGTCGTACTCCAGAGTCCCAAGTCAGATCAGCTATATTCTGCAGTGTCCATTAACGATTCCTCAGTAACTGTTCCAAACTACAGCAGTTCTAAAGCCCTCTATATTACGGGACAGTTTTCTGCGCAGTTTTTATTGCAGTCTGAAAACGATCTGTATACAACGAAAACTGTTTAAAAAAACTGCGTGCTTATGTCAGATTTAATCTGACATGACAGTTAATGTTTTTTATGCAAACGTTTAGGTAGACATTGGTTTATTTAATGTATTCAGTGTTTCTTTACTCTTTTAAATACTATTAAAAAAAATTCTTTTTTGAATAAAATATTTACATTATTAGCTAAATATACAATTTCCTTGAGTCTAAACATCTACGATAACATGAAATATTACAATCGCTTTGTTTCTGAACTGAATAATAAAAATATTTAGCGTGTCAGTTTTTGACAAGAAGTTTGACAGGACTGCACAGTTTTGATGAACAAGGTAACTGAAGTAGTTTTGAACAGGAAACTGTGTAAGTATGGAGGGGCATTAGAACTAACAGCAGTTCTTTATTCTTTATGTTGAATGGTGAATTAAAGGAAGATGTCAAATCTACACTGCTCAAGTATTCAGTCCTTGTAACACTTTCTAGGATTCCATTTCTATTGTAACTGTAGACTAGCGATGCAGGCTGAATTCTATTGAATGTTGTACAATACACGTTTCATAGTTCAACCTGTAAATAAACTGCACCTAAGTATATGCAACTGACATTAAATTAATTGTGAAACTTCAACATCTTTAACTCCATTCACTGAGTTTATTATGTAATATATGATAATGAAACATTAAAACAGTAAATAAAATCTTGATTTTGAACTGACTGGTTGGTGAAAAAAAATATTGTCAATTCCATCTTAGGTGCACTGCTAATGTATGATTAGCCAATGATTCCACAAATCTTGGATTAGTTTTTACTAAAAAGGATACGAATCCAGACGTGATGACGCATTTCAAAAATCGAAGTGATGGTTGGGGAATGTGAACATGGAGACCCAATGTCAAGTTAGATGAAATTTTCCGACAGGAAGTTCAAAAGCTCAAATATTATTTTTGTACGCAGTCGGGAATCTTCAGATAGATTATTGTATGTGTAGTGAGTTGGCAATACGCAAACTAATAGTTCTACCCTTCCCCTGATACAAAAATGTGCTGTAAATATCATTTAACAATTTAGCAATTAATATTATTCATAAATAAAGCTATGATTCTATATTGCAGGGAATCTTTGTCATTATTGATGTATGATTAAATTAAATTTTACATTACAATAAAATACACTCTAAGCTGATTAGCTCTGAAATCTTATATTTTATAGATCAACGTAAATATTTATGAATGACGATTATCAAAAATAAATCATTCTATTTCTACATAGTACTTTGGTAACATAATTACAATTAATACTTCTTTAAAATTTACATTTAATTTTTTCTCAAATTTGATTTCAAAATAATTTTGTTCTATAATAAAAAAAAATACCTGTTAGTTCTGTACTTCTGCGATGAGAAAGTGCTGTAGGACATCAGTACAATATCAAAGCTGACTCAGCAGTGGAAAGGCACGGACATGAGTGAACTTTGTCAAGTGGATGTCTCATTTAGGAACATGTTACACTTCTATCAAATACATGACATGGTTATGACATTGCACTTTTGATAATGATTTAAAAGGATATTTCAATGTAAAATTATACTCAATACAATGGTAAAAATTATCAAAATTAAATGTTTCACAAAAGTTACCTATCCTCCCAATGTAAGTTTTCAGTTTGTAATAAAGCAATTAATACATTAGGTACTTTAAAATACAGGAAAATATTATTTGATGATTAAATAAAAATAATTTGAAATTCAGACGCATTTTTGCTGTGAATTTCTTGAATATAGTTTATATATAATGAAATTTTATTTTATTTGCCACGATTTAAATTTGAAAAAATATATATACTACTAATACTTCAAGCGTTTATTTTCACCTTTTGACACATGGGCGCTATAACGTTCCGTAATTATTGACAGGCAACAGTAGAACCGAAATATGCAATACTTCAATGTTTCTTTCTGTACAATAGTGAAGCACATGTTCTTTAGCTCCGATATTTATCGATATCGATGTTTATTGAGCCTACTTATGCAAAGAGAATTATTCAAGTAGATTTTTTCCGTGAAAAATATAAAATGTGATTTAAATTAAAAACCTTTTTTATTTCTTTGTTTGTCGCGGACACAGAATTTCTCAATTTTATATGTACGACAATAAATGAGTCACTATGCATATTTGCGTTTTCATGTTAGGCTCCTGCACCCGATGACAAACTCAATTAAAGAGTTTTATCGCGGGACTGTATTTAAAGTTTCTTTTGTATGGTAATTATGTATTTGTTGTAATATTTTTTATTGATTAGGTATGACTGTTAAAAAAAAAAAGTTTTACGACAGTGCTTTCGTAAACTATAAACTCTGCTTTAATATGGTCTGGGTTATGTTCTATAAAGTACAATACTGTTGAGAAAAATAAAATATAAATGTGTTATATTGATTATTAAAACATTCTTCATAAATAAAGTCGATGTTTATGAGATAATCGATTCGGTAACGCATTAGGACATCCCTAATCGATACTATAATCGAGATGTCAAAAAGTTTAAAATAATCGCTTGGAAATTGGATAGTTAATAGTTAAAACCAACAACAAAAGAAAAAACTCGACTAGGTTTTCAAACTAGAACATCGCATGTATTTATTGTCTTAAGAAGGTATGTATGTAGGTACCGCTAACAGTAATTTATTTTTTATTTTTAAGGTTTGAAAAGAATTATGATGCTGTATTGGTTTTTCAGGTTACTAATGTAGATGGAAATACTTTCTTGGTAGCGTATTTTATTATTAGTTTTTAAAAAGCAGTAGAAAAAGAGATTAGGCAGGTACATAAAAATCAACAAGTAGGTAGATAGGTTATTGGTTGGTTGGAAGAAATTGTCAATTTGGGCAATAAACCCGCCAATGTACACAATTAATTTGTACAAAAAGTCTAATAAATAACTAACAATAAATAAATAGATACTTGCGCTGTCATTTTATCCAAAGTGCAACATTCCAGATTTTTACAGTTGTGTTCTATTTTCCAAAAGGTCTAAAAAAAGGTCAAATAAATTAAATCAGATTGAACAATGAGCAGCATTGGCAGAGATATTCCTGAGCATTGGCAGCATTTGTACAATTTTATGAGGTGTTTTGAAAGATTTCTAAAAATTTAATCTTCTGTGAGCAAAACGTATTTGAATTTGTTTGTGGTTTATTTTCCTTTGTATTCTATACTGTCATAAAATATAATAATCACGGAATAAGTCGAACATAGGATTAATTTGTAAAGGATATCAGAGCTGTAATACATCCCATTATAGCACCTATTAGAAGGGTGAGAGTAAATATTCCAATGAAGTCTCCAAATGCCCTGAAGAATGCTACCTTTTCAAATCCCCCGGAACCGGCGTATCTTTCTCCATAGTTTGCGATCGCCATAGCAAAAATATTTTCACACAAGATAAATATTACATTTAAAAATTTATTTATGTAATTTGGTTTGAAATAAATAGGAAGCGAAGCCATTCTTATTATAACTTTTCTTATAAACCAAATTATTTCATACATGTAATGACAATAATGTTTTACAAGTCTAAAAGATCACCTTTTTGTTTTTCGTTGGTCGTTTTATTGGTTCAACATACTTATTGATAAACCATTTGCACACATACGTCCATAATGTGCGAGATTAAAAGATTATAATAATGAGTTGAGAGCATGGAATAAACCACCCATAAATGATAAATAATAATACATATTCATTTACATGTGCGGTATAAAGGAGAGACAGTTGTTATATTATGTCTAATATTTGCATGTTGATTAGTCATGCTGATAAGAAAAAACATTAAATAAAACGGGAAAGGGAAGTATGATAAAAAACTATGGCATACTTATAACTGTTCCATTACTATCGAATATACCTCTACTTATCTGCACCTCATGTTGCAAAGGGCGCTGAATCGATACTCCAAAGGCAGTAGATCTCTACATTTGTTTCATGAAGGCATGATTATTCAGCTTAGCGTCTTGCGCTTCAGCGTCAAGTCCAATGTTTCACATTGACCATGTCGGAATCAAACCCGCGACCTCATATTATTTTTAATGGATAGCCTAACACGATAATCACTACCCCATGAGGCAGACACAAAATAAGGAACGGTATTAATAATTTTAAGCATTTTTCCTTGTAATAATAGAGAGACTTTACTTACGTGTTTTTTATACTTGTATTCTTTAAAAAATTAATATATTTAACCTATGTGAAATACGTTTAAAAAAAATAATAGGTACATATTATTACTGTAAGAGCTTATCCATGATTTTGATGATATTATTTTTACTTACCCTTGTCAATAGTCAACAGTTTATTTTAATAAATATAATATTTAAATATCCTGTTGTAGGTTTATGAACCACATATTATGTTTACAGTTTAGTCAGTAGTATGTAGAATCACAACTACACAAAAGTTAAATATCTAGTACTTACTGTTATTTTGCATTATTAGTTTAAAATGTTTTTATGTACCTGCGGCATTAAATTTACAATACACCTATGTTAAAGATTTAATGAAATATACCCACCCGCTAAGCACAAGAGCGACAGCATCGTTCAGCACACTTTCTCCGAACACGAGGGCGTATAGATTGACATCGACATGAAGATCGGAAAATATGGCCAAGATGGTGAGAGGGTCAGTGGGACTGAGGAGTGCTCCGAAGTAAAGTGTATCGAGGAAGGTGAACCCGGTGGCCAGGTGCCGGGGCATCAGCTGCACGAATCCGTACATTAGCAGGCCGATGAAGAAGGATGACATAGTCGTTCCGATTATAGCATAGGTTAGTATAGCTCCCAAGTTGCGAAAGAAATATTTCTGAAATATCATATCATAAAGATACAGTTGTGATTGTATTTACATTGCAAGAATAAATTTGTAGGGACAATTCCATGAGGAAAATTAATACTTAAGAGTGCGGTGATATATTTTTATGTAAGAAATAAAAAGCACAAATAAGCAGGTACTTAGGTAATTATTTCAAGTAGTTCAAAGATTGCTCATGTTTATAATGTAATAAAAAAGCACGTGGTTGATAAATTAATCTAATCATTACGATGACTCAGTAATGGTTGTGTACATAGACTGTATGCAAAGTTTATTATTATTTTGATTTAAAATGGGAAACCGACCCACGCATAATATTTGTGGTTACAATAAATAGATAAAATAATATAAATTACCAATTCTCTTATTTAGTCAACGCAGATTTGTATTTAAAAAATATCATGACCAAAATTTCTTTGTTGAATACTTTTAAGTTTCTAATATTATGTTTCTTATACTTATTTTATTTGTAAATGGACTGTGTACCATGTATTGAATAATAAATGTGATAAATAAGTAGACACAATTATAAATTTGTATCTCAAATTGAGCTTTGACTAATTTCACAAACAAACTGATGTCGATTAGTTGATGAAAGTTTATGACTTATGACAAGGTTTTCAAAACACAAATTTGAATTGAAGGGAATTTTGAGAATGCTAAGAGATACAGGTGGTGTAAGATTGATAGATATACGGACAAACGTCATAAGGGTTATTATTATTTATAAAAGAGTCATATTTTTTCTAGAAGCAGCTCTAGGTTATGCATTTAGACAGTAAAATTACTGTTTTAAATAGCCATGACGAAAAAATACACAGAATTGGGGGTAACTTAACAACTTGCTGTACTTTTTATGAGGACTAGTCTATTGCTAAATCCATAGATATGACAAGATGTAGAAAAAGAGTAGAAGTGGGGAATCGGGGACACGGTATAAGGCTGATGATTTTTGAAATATAAAGATGACAAATATTGTTATATAATTTTACGTTATTTAATAAAATCCTAGTAATAAAAATTTAAATACCTTTTATTTTAATTTACGTAATAAAACTCTACCTATCAATAGCTTATGAAATTTATGCAGTAGGTTAATATAAAATTAATATAAACCTAACCTAACCGAACGTACTTTGTGCGTAAAGTTGGTCTTAAGAAACACGCAAGATGGAAAACAAAACAGAAAAATATACCATAAAAAACAGAAAACTTTACTATAAACCAGCCCTAAAAGTAGTAAAACGAAACATAACTGTTACCATAATCACTAAAAATTGTTTCCCAACTAACCTAACCTAACCTAACCGAATGTACCTTGTGCTTAAAGTCGGTCTTAGAAACACGCAAGATGGTAAACAAAACAGAAAAATATACCATTAAAAACAGAAAACTTTACTATAAAACCAGCCCTAAAAGTAGTAAAACGAAACATAACTGTTACCATAATCACTAAAAATTGTTTCCCAACTGACTGTTGTCCAAAAATCTTTAATTATGCTGACAATACATAATGAAGGCATAACCAATGAAGGCGTAACCAAATGAAGGCGTATCCAACCAATCACAGCTTAGCTCGCTTCTGCGCTTACTCTACAAACCAGAGAGTAAAAATGTTTAGAAATTTTGACAGCCGCACGGCAAGTTGTTAAGTTACACCCAGAATTGCAATTTCACTTTATTTAATACCAGTTGTTGACCCTTCATTTTAAGTTTGAATCTATAATATTGAGTCATTATTTTAACATGCTTGGACTGTTGGTAGTGTAAGAAATTGAAGCAAAATATGAAAACAAAATTGTTAATTGATAACTTACCCTTTTTAAGCAGTAACCGGCATGAAATATGATGGGAGGCAAAATAATATTGAAGAAAATCTCTGGGTCAAATGTCGCTTTTAGGTCAATCTCATTATCTTCCACATTTACTATTTCTCCAGTAAATGAATAAGCGTACGTCTTGTTTGGCACCTGCCCAGAAGCTACAATATTGTAAATAACTATGTAATACAATTAATATTTTTTAGAAATACATTAAAATATCCCTAATATTTATTTATTTAAAACTTCATGTACAATATATCAAAAGAAAATATTTTAATTTCATATAATGTTTTTATAAATTGATTATTGAGCGTAATTACCAGGGGGAATGAGAGGCTGTAATACTCCCGGGAACTTGAGCCATAGCATGTCCGGTGGTACGGAAAGATTATATTTGGTTTGAGATTCGGGAGAAACATTGATACGAGATATTTTGCTAGTAGTACCCGCATAACGAATTATGGCACCTACAATTAAACCTGAAAAAAGATGGAAATTAATAAAATAAACAGATAATTATAAATACTTATAAATATATTGTAAACCTGAAATGTTTTCGTAGTCCCTCCTGCTTTTATGCCTATATTTTTCCTATAAGTATAGGAACGATTTCATTAAGTTATAACAACTTATCTGACTTTTGAATACAAACATACGGTTCTACAAACTATGTAAAATTTGGTTTAGGTTATATTTAAAGCATGAATTTGTTTTTTTTCATTTCACATCTCAGTTAATTTACTTAATAATTCACCAAAGCATAATAATAACAAACAATATGTCAATTGATTGAATCGGTATTCACTTTTTGTAATACTTCATACTTAATTGATTATTATTGAATAAAATGCCTTTTAATGTGGTTTTTATTTCTATAAATATAGAACATACATTACCACTGGTTTCGAGAGTACAGTTCTCCCACCTTGTTGATGGGAGAACTGTATTAAAAACGTCAATTTATTAAATACAATGAACATTCTTTATAGATGATACTATTTTCATAATAATGTAAAATATTGTGCCCATGTAAATTTTTCTCATCAATCAATCAAATCTACTATTAAATTTTTATCAGATTAGGTAAATAGGTAGGTATGTTATCAATTATTTTGAACATAATTATCTACAAAACAGTCATAAATGAAAAAATTACTGGGACCTAGTTATTGATTTTTATTAGAAGAATTTAGATTATCTTTATCAGTACTTTGGTACATGTATTATAAATAGTAGATATACACATCCTCATTCCTTCCCTTGTGCATACCTAACATACTAGAGTATATTATCTAGATCTCTTATTTCATGAAGGTAAGATGATCAGTCTTTCCCTTCACTGCCAGTAAAAACAGTGCAACTTTTAAAAATTACCGAAAAAAAATACATTTCATAGAAAAATTATTTCATGTTGATCTTGCCAGGAATCGAACGTAAAATCCCATACTCCTGAACTTCCAGCGTCAGCGTGCTAATCACAGAATTAAGAATAACATATTTTATTTGTCAAGTTAGAAAGAAAAGAATACATATTGTCTGTTGGCATAATATGATAATAAAATTCTCCTGCAAGGTACTTTGATAAAAAAATCACCTGAGCTCTGCGACCTTGCAAAATATCAATAATTGATGAGTTTCTTATAGATTTACCATTACGCAAAACTATAAATACAATAGCAACAGTGTCAACACAAATAAATTTTGCAATGCGTCACGCAAACTAAAATATAATTTGCCATGATTTAGCTATATTATTTTGTTGTAATTCTTGATTTAAAATCATAACTTACCATAAATAACTGCCAATCCTGTCTCGTGCAGCCAGCTGACTCGACGATGTTTAAACACCCAAATAGTTAAAACTGTTAGAGTTAGCAAAAATGTATAAATTAACAAATTTAAGCTATCTATTCTATGTAGTAACGTAGCCTTTGCATCTAATGCTATATCCGTTCCAGACGCACCGCACAATAGAATACATTGCAATAAATAAAGACTAATTATTATTTTACTACAGCTTGAAGGATCCATTGTGACATTGCAATGGACGAATCCTAATTTGCGCACCTTCAACGTAAAATCCTGCGAACAAACTGAAAGATTTTGACAGCAGCACGAAGGTTGCAAGTGGAAAATTCAGGAAAATACACCATACCAAAATTCCATTTAGTGCTGCCATAACTAAATAAGGGAAATATTGTTTGGTCCTCGTAACTGCAGCTTGTGGTATGTTGAAAGACCCATATTTAAACTCAATCAATTATATGTTATGTATTTCAAATGTTTTAAATGAACTTACAATTTTATTCAACAGTACAGCCTCAGTAATGACGCTTCTAAGCCGTGCTTGGTAATAAGCTTTAAAGAGCTCTACTTGATGTTGGATTGTGGACTTTCTGCCAGCTCCGCATTAAGCTTTCTTCCCCTACCACTGGTGCCCAGTGCCCGATTGTTGTCCCTTCCCACATATATGCCACCGCATCTAATCGATCCACTCTTAGAAGGGGTGAGTAATATCTATTTATTTTCAAAAGCCTAATAATATGTAGGTTTATATTATATTTAACAGGCGGAAATTAATAACACAAATTTTGATTCAAAGTGAAAATTAGAATACCACAAAACGCTGTTTTATTTTCAGTTCTTGCTTAAGTAATTGTAATATTGACAGGATTTTTTTTTTAATCCAGTACAAAATTACCGAATAATAATAATAATTCTTAAAAATTAGATTGAATGGCCAATGAAACTTAGATCAACAGAACTTTAGATTCAGATTTATTTCATTACTAAAATGTGATTTTATGTAGTATGTTTTCAATTTACTTTTTGTATGATTTTTAGGAATTGAAAGAATGTTGCGGGCGTGTATTTGTGGACAGTGCCCCGGAGTTCTGCCCGCCGTTAGATAAAGTAATTGACTTTTCCCAACTGGATGTTATCCTCATATCTAACTATACGTGCATGATGGCTCTTCCTTTCATCACGGAAGGAACAGGATTCAAAGGTGTTGTCTATGCTACTGAGCCGACACTTCAAATTGGAAGGTACTTATGTCATTTTGATGAGGACTACTTTTCGCATCCAAATTAAAAACTTTAAAGCCTTGATAATTTGTATATTGTACACTTTACATTAAATTACTACATTTAAAAAATGTTTTCCTGTAAAAATATGCATGCACCAAGATAATAAATATCGTGTTTATTAATCTACATAAAAAGAGCTTACGATGGCCAACACTTTTTTTTTCTTAATCACATTAAGAGTAATTTTGTTATTTTGATGAGAGTTAAAAAATGTGGGGTTATTGTATGTGAAAAATATTTAATAATAATTGATGTTGGTTTAAACTTTAGAACTGATTTACCCTTTAAATCTTATTTTGCCCAGAAAAAAATTAGTAAGACAATTTGAAATTACTTAAACGTAACCATTGCCTTTTCTGTTATTATTAGACACATTTTTTTCATGCATAACACTAAAAAATATGTGAAAAGTATTTATCTTTCTATTGATACCAATTTTCTAAATAATGCAGCTTCTTTTTGGAAGAACTGGTGGAATTTATCGAGCAAGCTCCCAAAGCCCTGGTAGCCAGTCAGTGGAAGGAGGCACTCCATGTTCTACCTCCTCCGCTGTCTGACGTCCTCAAGCCACGATCTTGGAAGAGACTGTATAATACTGAGACCCTCGCCAAGGCCCTCTCCAGAGTGCGAATTGTTGGATATGACCAGAAAATTGTGAGTGTATTACTGATTTTATTATTTTTATTTTTTTACCATAATTTTACTAAAATTTATAAATGTTACATACTTAGTTAAATTATTTTATTTAATAATTGCCAACCAGGCAGTGGGGTTTCTGACCACTTTTTGTTTTGATGTTACATAAGACCATTTTCTTCTTGCAACTTTTAACTTTTATACTACTGTAACCAAACAATCAGAAATAAACAATTTTAACTCTGGGGCCCCATGCTGGACTGAAAGTCTCATGTGACACTTCGGAATGGTGGTGTGATTTTGTACCGTAGATCACTCGCCATGAGTCCCTGAAACAAAATTTTCTACTGTCTACTGTGGAACCCAATATCTGGTCCTTCGAACTGGATAAACCTTAAGAATTCTGACAATCATGTTACTGATCTTTTAAAAGCCGCATTTGGTAACTATATTGTTCTACTTTAGGATGTCAATGGAGCACTTCAAGTGATGCCTGTAAGTTCTGGTTACTGCTTGGGTTCCAGCAATTGGGTGTTAACTTCAGCTCACGAGAAGATTGCTTATGTTAGCGGATCCAGTACTCTGACAACCCACCCCAAGCCCATTAACCAGACCGCCCTTAAAAACGCTGACTTGCTTATCATAGCAGGGCTCACTCAAACTCCAGCACATAATCCAGATAATATGCTGGGAGACCTCTGTATGCATGCTGGTGAGGTTCTAGTATTATACATATTTGTTATAACGAGTTTACGATTTTTATCAATAAATAGCGTTGAGAAATTTAATAACAAGTTAGCTTTTGAAAAATGATGGTATGTGTTCTGAATAATTGATTACATGGTTATTATAAGTCTAAATGTTTGGTTTAACTCAAAATCAGGGTATGAAAATGTTTTCTAAAAAATATTTAAAAGCTTTGTGTGCCGTGCCCATTCAAACCAGATACAGTTCGTATATTTTTTCTCAGAAAATATTTGCATTATACTACAGCATTGTAAAAAAAGTGCATGGATCAATGTTCATTTGTAGGTTTCACGACTTGTTCAATATTATCGTTTTCATGTTTCAGCTTTAACTTTACGAGGCGGTGGTTCTGTACTAATTCCATGCTATCCCAGTGGCGTTGTATATGATCTCTTCGAGTGTCTCTCGGGACACTTGGATAACTCAGGATTGACTCAAGTCCCCATGTTTTTTATATCACCTGTTGCCGACTCTTCACTGGCTTACTCCAATATCCTGGCTGAATGGCTATCAACAGCCAAACAGAACAAAGTGTACCTTCCTGAAGAACCATTTCCTCACGCTTTCCTGGTAAAAAATGCGAGGTTGAAGCACTTTAAACATATTCATAGCGAAGGATTTAGCACTGAATATAGACAGGTAATATCTTTAAAGTTTTATTATGATTGTTGATTTATTATAAAAACATTAATACATTATACATACACGTACTTATTTCAGCCCTGTGTAGTTTTTTGCGGCCACCCTAGTTTAAGATTTGGTGATGCGGTTCATTTCATTGAAATGTGGAGCTCTAATCCCCTACATGCTGTGATATTTACAGGTAAACCACTACATAGGCTTCCATATTTATAGATTTGGTGTCATACTTTACATACTTATTAAATTCATTAAATATTTAATTTCAGAACCAGATTTTCCATACACCGAAGCACTAGCCCCATTCCAGCCTATAGCGATGAAAGTATTTCACTGTCCGATTGACACATCACTGAATTTCTCTCAAGCTAATAAGCTCATTAAAGATCTCCGACCCCAGGCTTTAGTGGCACCAGAACAGTATATCACACCTCCCTTGACAGCTCCTCCTAAGTCTTCACTGGTCATTGAAGTAAGAATTTTCATTACCATTATCTATGTTGTCCATTATACTAAAATGTCTTACGGTTTTATAAGTTAATTCTCTTATTTGTTTTCTAGGATCGACCTGTTTTATCTTTTAAGCGAGGAAGTGTTGTCAGACTTCCCCTAAAAGAAAACAAGATAGAGTATGGATGGACCCAGAAGTAGCAGCTACCTTGGCCCCGCAGGAGCTCAAAACTGGCTTCCACGCTGCCACAATATCGGTTGAAATGACTGTCAAAGATAACCAACATCAATTCTTACTTTTGGATCCAAATTCCAAAACCGATCCATCTTCAGAACCCCTCCCTGAGATTGTAACGAAAAATATAAAATATGAATTCAGTAACTTGGATGTTGATGAGTTCATAAGGAATTTAGCTCAGGAAGGTATTATGGATGCCAAAGTGGAAAGAGGTCCCAGTGGTTGTATTATTCACCTACAATCTCAAGACACACTCATCCAAGTAGACAGTAAATCAACTCATATCTTCTGTGAAGGAGAATTATCTCTACGACTCAAGCTGCGAGATATACTCCTGAAGTGTTTACAAAAATTTTAGACTCGCATTATTTAAATTAAGGTCATTTTTATAATAAAACAATTATCAAATATGGTTCAAGTATTTTTATTTAATCATGTGCTCTTTCTGAAAAAGTTACACCGATCCTAAAATATTTTGTACTTCATATTATAATGTGAATAATTTACCTAAATTTTGTGAAACATAGTAATTTTTGTAATATATTGTTTTAGACTTTAGACAAATACATAGCTTAAATTAATCTCTTATTATCTTGTATCTTTAAATAAGAAGTTACGTACATTACTTTTACGAATATGGCTGACATAAATATGTACTTGTCTATCCTACAATGTACATGTCGTGCCATATACATGATTTATTCGAGTCCTAGGAGATAAAGGGTTAACCTACAGATATAATCACAATATTTTTGTTTCTTATTTATAAAATATATTTGACTAAAAAGCTAATTTAAACTATTTTAGTACATAGGTACTTACTATTTATTACAAATACATAATGTTTTGTGCTTCCTTTGGCGAATGAATACACAGAAATATTTTTACTATTCATAATTATTATTATGATCACTGTAATTTTTTAAATTTCAACTTGTAATAAAGTCATAAAACACAATGACATGTAATAAATTCATGTAAAGTGTTCCATTTTGCAATACTTATTTTTATATTATATTAAATTGATATGTGGTAACTAATAAAATATTATATACAAAATCAATCATGCTGCTTATGCTTGTGAGATAAAAGTAATAATAATAAATAAACCATACCTTTTAAACCCAAAACACAGTTTGATTTTTGACTAATAATAGCATTATAAATAAAAATCAGGTCATTTACATTTACTAGTGAAAATTTTTAACACAGTCAAAAATTAACCCTCAAAAATGTGGACCGAGTATTATGATTTAAAAATGTTTTAACCTCTAGTGCCCCTTTATTTATGAATGACTACATAAACAATTTAAGGAAAATACTTTATATAAAAAAATGTAAATATGACTAACTTTAATAGGGAAATTAATTTAATTTTTAGAAGCAATACATATTTATTTATTCAAAATATTTGCTACATACCTAGTACACTATTTATTTGGTCTATAGATATGACAGGAATTGTTTGCAGGGTTTGTATTGTTATTTTGAGTATAAATAGTGTAGTAGATCATATTTTAATTCGTAAGATTATTACATATTTAGTCTATACTATAGATACTCCATGCCATATTGGACTACATTATTATTATATTATACTTTAAAAGAAAGATTTTAGATTTGCACAAATATGTTTTTCAACAAAATCAAACTTGTCTATTGAGAAGTTATAATAGTTACTTTTTTACTTAACACCAGCTCTACTGCATTACCGCATGACTATTAATTAGATTTTTTGCATAGTCACTCTGTTGTCATATAATAATCACCATTTGAATGAACTACAAATACCGCTGGACTGTTGAGAACATTCACATTATTAATTGTAAAAACATGCAGATAATTAAAAACTAAAGATTTGTCACAATAATGTAATTTTGCAGTAAACAATAATAATTTAAAAATAAAAATACGTCAGGTGGCATTACACACTCCTTTTTGTTTTAACAAAGTTCTTAGATTTTTAGGGACATTTTAAACATTTGAATGCAATTAATACTGAGGTCTGTTGCTATTGCTTATTAGCAGGGCTTTTTTTAAAAAAAAAAAGGTGCCGGAACGCACTTCATGTCAAGTGTTTTAATTAAAAAATATATATTAAAATGTAACTTAAATGAAATTAAAAGGAGCTAAGCCAGGCTATCTGTTTAACGAATTATTATAAAAATAACTTAAGCGCAAATATTTTTTCGTTTAATTGATTTTAAAATAAAACCGTGAAAAAAGTGCCAGAACGCCGTTCCACCGCGTTAAATGGAAAAAAAAAGCCCTGCTTATTAGCATTTCTGACCACATCAACCCAGGTTTTACTGCAGTACCTATTTTGTACATACCAACTATGTACCGATTTAAAATCGCTATATAACGTAAATACCTGACTGAACAACCTGCTTTTTTACAGTTCATGTAAATTCTACCAGATTTAGCTCCTAATTAAGTATATTTCCCACACGTTTTGTTGACTAAAGCAGAGAAGTGGAAAGAAATCTACATTTTGGCGTAAGCTCTCTGCTGCCGATCCGTCATTTGGGAGTTCTTCCTCATCTTTTTGTGTCTCCGCCTTCGGTTGTTGCGGCAGGCAGGTCCGCCTTGCCAGTAGCCGGCCCGACAGGTGAGGATCTTGGGGGCAGCCAGCCGGCTGGCTCCCTCGCACCACACGCTGCACACCGAGCCCTCGGGAGCTGCTGACGGGGGGATCTCCTCGTCGGTTGGAGGCGTGTCGCAGGTCATTCGGCCGTGGCGGGAGAGGGGATGCATGTCGCACCAGGTGCCTTCTGGAGGTTCTAAAGAATAGAGAAAAATTAAAGGTACGTATTATTTTTTATTAATCTTTTGAAAAAATACACGAGTAAAATCTATAAAGTAAAACATACCTACAGATCGTGCCGCATAACCTTTTAATATAAATAATATTTATAAATTGAATTTTGTTCGATATTCTTAGACTGCATACCTACATATTTTTTTATTAAATAAATTTGAAAAAAAAATTCATTAAATAATTACTGACATTATAATATTTAAAAATTATTTCCACAAAGTACAAACTGTTTGCAGTTTGTCTTTTTCCGAAACGTATTTCTGAGAAAGAAACAGATATAGGTACTTAAATAAAAAAATCAGTAACTTTTCCTCTCATTTTTAAACATTTTAAATAATAAATTGATAGCTAATCAGCGTGCGTGCATGAGAAGATGTATGAATGTGGAGGAAGCAAGAGAAGTATGCCAGGAACGGTGTAGTGATGGTTAGTTAGAAATCCAATAAACCTTTGAAATGTATTTATTTTTTAGGTAATACAATTTACCTTGACAAGTCGGCATTTTCCCAGACCACTGCATGTCATCCTTGCAGAACAGCCTGGCTTTACCCTTGAGCCTGTGAAGAGGATTTTTGCAAGAGAATCGGCACCCCGCGCCCCACGCGGTTCCCTTGGGGCAGGTCACCTCAAGGTCAGGAGACGGGGTTGGAAGGGGGTCACAGTGTCGCACGACAACATTGAAGCGGTACTGACACAACTGTTGAGTCTGAAAGCAATATTCCACCATTACTGAATTGCTAACCTAAAGCACTCTTCTCGATTGATGGACCTCACGTGAAAAGACCCGTGCCAATTTACTGTAGATATAATACAAGTTTAAAATTTAGATTCACTGCTTTCCCGCTTGTACATAGAATTTTGTTACACCATGTATATTATTCCATTCCAAATTTCTCTCGTCTGTGTTGAGATATCAATTAAAAATATATTTAATTCTACATGCGGTTATAATTTACAATGAAACGCCCCTGGGCCTAAGTTATTCAACGCATTACTAAAGGAGTTCCAAATTTCCAATCTTCAAAAAGAAAGATAAAAAAATGTAGCTACCTGTACTAATAAATTGGACCCTGAAAGCATGGTCATCATGTAAAAATGTGCTTTATGTAGTATAATAATTACTGTGCTCAGGATATTGCAACAAAATTATGGTCATATTATTAATTTGTGCAAGTCGTTACAAAACTATGATACGTAATATTATGTAGGTAGTAGGTAGGTACTATAAATATTTCAAAAAGGAATAACCTTTAAAATAATGCTTTCCTCGGCACGGGGTTCCTGGGTGAGGAATGCATTAAAAAAATATCGGCAGGTAATATTATGATAATAAAAATGTAATGTATTGAATCAAATAAATAATCAAAATTTCTCCCGGCCCCGGGTATAGCACCACCCCGTTATAATAGTCCAGTAATATATTAAAGTCTTAGATTGCATTAAAGACACTTCAGTAAATTGTTTTTTATATAATAGTGTTGTTATTTTACTAAGCATTTTTCGTGATTTCGTATTTTTATAGGAGTTGGATCCTGAGAAATAATAATATCCAAGGACATATATAACAATAAGTTATGTTACACAAAAAATCCTTAGTTTTAGGAAGATATAAGTGTATAAAACGAGACTTCCATTTTGAAATGATATGAAATATTTTTTTTTTTTGGGCATTATCATTACTGTAGTTAAAAGGCTATTTGACAATCCTTCGGCAATTTGCATCAGAGCTGCGGGACGTGGACCTGACCTAGGAGGATGCACGGAAACTGGCGGACGATCGCTTGGCTTTGAGGCATTTTGTGGAATCCATATGCTCCATATAGGGAGCGGATATGGTGTGATGATGATGATGGAGTGGAATCGTTTTAAAAGAAGCCATAATGTACAAAATCACCAAATTTAATTGCTTTGTTAGCCAATCATTATTAATTAGAAATCGGGAATAATAAGTATTTATCTTTTATATTCTAACATTATCCTCCGAAGTGTAATTAATGAAACTTACTAACCTACTCCATACAAATATATTTAGGTATTTTGACTTCTTATTCGAAGATTGACTGGTCTAAAAAAAACATTTAAGAAATAAGAGGAAATTACCTGGTTTCCTATGACAATAGAGCCGACCGTAATATGGCTTCCCTCCTTGAGCAGGTCTCCAATGCGGGGCCCGTACAGGGCGCGGAAGGTAGCCCCCGGGGGCGGCGTCTCGCCCGCGCTGCAAGCCTGCAGGGGCGGCTGCTCCAGGGCGGCGCGGTCGCGCCCCCGTCCGGCCACGGCCGTGCGCTCCGCGGGGCACCGCACGCACGCGTCACTCTTGGGCGGCGCGCGTGGGAGTTTTGAATCTGAAACAGTTTTTTTGCTTTGACCTTAGATTTGGAATTTGAAAGACTGATGATTTGTCTTCATTCTAATTTTAAATTATTAAAGAATTAATTTTTTAATTTTTTGTTTTTTACGGTAAAGGCCAAATAAAAAGGAAAAAAATTTTTTTTTTACTATGCTACTAGAAATTTTAAAAACGATATCCTACGGTTTTTAGAATCTAAGCAATCACCAAAAAAAAACTTTTACAAAAAAGTTCCTAGTAAGTTTTAACCATCTACCTATGTAAATATAAATAATACCGCGACAAAGTAAAAACAAATTACTTACCAGATGGGATACGCAAGATGCAAGTATGAATACTTTTATCTGTAATAATTTACGTGCATACTTTGTAGATATTCATATTAATCACCCGAACAAAAAAAACTCTAAAACAAACGCAAATATTTCTCTTTTCCCAACTGCCAAGTTACTTTTAGAAGAAAGTAAGAATAGGACAAACGCTAAAGTAGGTGCGTGCTTGAAATATCTTACCTGATAAAGAATTATCCATACTTTCGTCCGAAGACCACGTTGATTTCCTTGCAGCCTCCGGGCGAACCCTGATAGTGGCTCCACGCAACCTGATGTTCACTCCATCTGGGGTTCTCCGCACGTCGCCATTCGGCTTCTGGTCAGATGTGATGCTGTTCACACTGTACGAGGGTCTGTTCACCAGCTGCCTTTGCATCTTCTCAATCGCCGTGGAGTTCATGAACACCTTGTTCTTGTAAAACACGGCAGGGTCTTCTAGAGACTTGTAGATGTTCCTCGCTGGCGGGGCGGTGATGATGGTAGGGCTGTAATGGCTGTAGGAGACGTCTGGTTCGTTACTGAGCCTGTGCCTCCTCTGGTACCGTCTCCTGTTGTAGTCTGAGTTGGTCAGACTGCCAGTATATCGGGACAGAGTGTTCCTCGAGCGGTTTGGTTGCCTGATGAAACCGTCTTTCCCCGAATCGTGCGATCGCAGATCGACGCTTCTATGCACTACTTCGAGTCTGAAATAAACGTTTTGTTTAAATTATAACAGTAGAAATTGCGAAATCCTCATGAAAGATGGAATGTTTATCTACTTAAATAAAAAGCCCATTTTCTCTCTGGTCCCTATGAAAAACTCAGACGTTTCCTAACGTTTTAAGAATATTCATTTTCCATGGGCGCATCCATGGGGGCCATGGGGCATCAATACATGCAGGGCGATTGTCCGTAATCCCAGCCCTGATAGTCTTAACTATTATTAAAAAACTTATATTTTTGAAGTTATACTTCTTTGCGCCCGTTAGACACTTTGGGGTGGGATGTTGGTCGAGAAACCGCGTCACGCTGATTTTTAAGAGAAAACGGCGCTTAAGAGAAAATGGCGCCATAGTCACTGATGCTTGTATCTGATACTTGTTTTGATACAAGTATCGATACTTTTATTGATACTGATATTGAAGCCGGAATTAACAGTACCAAGTTTCAACACCGATAGCGCTGCAAGTCACGTATAATATATTGAATATAAATATATTGAATAATATTGAAAAATGTCTTATATTTCATTTATATATCCTGTCTGTTTGTGTGCGTGAGTGGGTGTATGAGAATGGCCAAAGAAGTATAACTTCCACCGTGTGGTCCGACGCACACCGATTTTTTTTACTTACACACAGGTAGGTAGGTACACATTAAACGAAATATTACTGTTTTTTTTGTGGGAAGATAATGCTTCTTGCAATATGCCTACCTAAACACCGATATTTTTATGTATTACTCTCTAGGCCTTATTCTAATAATTTCTCTGCACAAAATGGATTAATAAATGTACCTACATAAAAATAAATTATCATTTTATGTACCTACCTACATTTAATTCTATAATATTTATGTGAAGCGAATACCTAAATACATACACAAGTATATTGGATGTTTTTAATAGTTGTGTTCTTTGAGATGATGATACGTTAGTTACATTTTACTGCTCTATAAAAACATGGTGTTTATTTTCATTCCTTGAAATAATTCTGAGTCGTTAATAAAATATGCATTATATTTGTGTTGTCGTTGCACACAAACGTCCTCTGAAAACTGAAATATTTTTGATCATAAAATTCTCATTCATCGGTAGTTAAACCTATGTATTTTATTCTACTATTTAAAACATTTTGTGTTTGTTTTTGGCGACCTCAATGACCGCCATCTGCATCAAAGACCATAATGTCTGACCTGAAGTAACAGGTCAGGAAATATTTTAAAAAGAAAAGTAAGATGAAGTATTTTTATGTCCATTCCCAGACTCTTCAGAAGTATAATGGCTTCATATAACGTACCTATAAAGGCTGCCTCTCCTTCATTAACAATCTTTATTAATTTTCAGTTAGTCAATATACCATGTGTACCTACCTAGCCATGATTGTGAGATTCATGAACATTTATTGAATTTATTTACTAACTTATTGTTAAACCAGTTCAAGTTAGTCCGTATTACGTACGCCTTCGACACAATTAATAAATTCATTAAAGTTTGAATAAGTCCCACGATCGCACATGTGTGCATTTGAGTGCATTGCGATTATGCATATTGTAAACATGTCATCGGTATTGAATTACTAATGCATGTAAGCTCAAGTAGTATGAATATGAATAATTTATTAAGTTGGTATACGGTAGGTAATAAGTATATTAAATTATGTAAAGGTATCATACAATAATCATTTTAACCATAACAACTATCTATAATTCCTTCCGAAGCAAAACTGGTTTTACTAAAGTTAAGTTTTTTTTTAAGAACATTTAAATATTTGAATGAAATTTACCTTGCAATGCGCCAATAATACTTATTACTTACTCAACTGTAAAAACTCTATCTACAAAAACACCTTAATTTTTACCCACAATGTTCATATTTACAAAAAATACAGTTTTAATACAACCGGAAATTACTATCGTATTGAAGTAAATAGGTAAATTTTAAATGGTAAATTATAATAAAGGAAGAAATAATATTCTTATCGCAAACTAGACCCGCTGCTATGAGACCATCTTTTTAAACAATAGGACCACGAAAACGACAAAGAAAGATTTGGTATTTTTTTTATACTTCAGTACCCTATATTCCTTAATCAAAAACCTAAAAAAAACTATAGGCCTATTTAAGACTAGGAAAGTCCTAGGCTGCTTAATCTTTAACTTAGTTTACCTATATTTGTACCTAAAGTAGGTAATCTAGTTACTTTTTACCCTCTTTTATTATGGACCTACTTAACGAATTTATTACATGTGTAGATTACTGTTCATGTCGCTGAAATTGGGTTGCTGAAAACCGATTTAGGTCACGCAGCAAAAAAACGTCAAAATTTTCTTTACAAAACTGACAGCTAACAAGTTTAAAAAAAAAATTAACCCAAGAATATTTTCATTATTTATGTGTGTCTGTGAATATAAATAATAATATTATGTCATTTCAACTGTTAAAAATTGACAATTAATTTCAGGTAGGTATATTTGGTACAAATACAATACATGGTACATAGGTTTGTACATCTCAAATTGATTAAAATTTTTCTTTAATTTGAGAATACCTACTCCAATATTATACATGGTGCATTGATATATAATACATTTGGTGTAACAAAACTCGATGTACAAGCGGGAAACCAGTGAATCTACATCATATTTGGAGTCGATTTTGTAGATTTAAAAAAAAAAAAATGGTTTTCGAGAAAATTCAGTACGAAGTTGATTTTTTTACCGACATTTTTTTTGCAAATTGTTATCAAATATAATTAATTTAGTCAAATTAATAGTATCCATAAATAAAAACCCCGCAGTTTAATAAGAAATTTGTGCAATTTTACTTAATCTGAGGTAGGTACTAGGTAATAAAAGCTTTCATGAGAGAAAAAAAAATTATTTTTCAAGTCCAGATTAAAAAGTCATTAATATGTGTAATCACAATCAACTCCAAATATGATGTAGGTTATCTAGTTTTCGGGTTGTACTGTGAGTTTTGTTACTCTATAATATTATATGATTGTTTAATATTTTTTGTATAAAATAAATAAATATAATATTTGTCTGTTATTGTGTCAAATGTGTGAAAAATGGAAAAGCGCAAGGTTTCGATAATGTTGCAGCAGAGTTCATTAAGTCAGGTGGTAAAACTGTACTCGCGTGGCTACATAAGCTTTTTAACTTGTGCTTAGAGGAGGGATATACTCCCCTAGATTGGAGGAGAGCTGTGGTCATGCCACTATACCTGGGAAAGGGTTCTATGGAAGAGTGCGGGAATTACAGAGCTATCAGTCTATTGAGCGCTGTTGGCAAAATGTATGTAAGAAAAATGTATGGAATAAGGACAATGTGTAACAGCTCGTGTCAAGTTGCCCAGATGCCCCTGGCTTTGTCGGGACAAGTCATCGAAAGGGTCGAGAGCTTCAAATACTTGGGAGCGTACATGACAGAAAACGGCAGAGTTCAGAAAGAACTGGGAGTGCGGCTTGGAGTACATGCGGGCGCCGCATTCAACAGTATGAAGGCTGTCCTGGAGATCGGATATTTACTCGGTTAAAACAAAATGCCGCCTTTATAACTCCTGCATCACCACCCCGGTTCTTCTCTATGGCTGCGAATCGTGGCACCTAACTAGGGCCCAAGACAGCAGAATACTAAGTTTTGAGAATAAGGTGTCTTAGAAGAATTTTAGGTGTGCGGTGGTTTTTGACTTTGTAAGGAAACACAGAGGTGAGGACAACGGACACAGCAACCCTTGGTATCTACTGTCATCCAAACTAGGCGAAGGCGTTTCGGCTGGATGGGCCATATACTGCGTATGCCTCCCGAGAGCCTTAACCATGCTTGCCTATTTTACAAGGCATCAGGTTCTCGGCGTCCCCGGTCGTCCCACTGTTGACAATTTCGTCGGCAGTTTGCGTCAGAGATGCGGGACGTGGACCTGGACTTGGGAGGATGTCGCGGGAGCTGGCGGCCGACCGCTTGGCCTGGAGGCAGTTTTGTGGATTCCATTTGCTCCCACTGTTGGGAGCGGATATGGTATATTGAATAATGAATGTGGGATGTACAGAATGGATTTATGAATGAAAGACGATGTATGATACGAGGAAATGGCGTAATGGTTAGTTAGTTAGTTAGTCTGTTATATTATCATGCGATGATTTACTTATTCATTTGTTAACCTAAAAAACTTTCAATTCTTCAAAATCTTTTTTCTCTGTGTAAAATTTCATGTGTCGTAATATTTCCTACCGTTGCATTTTCTGTCTCAAACATAAAACAAGACAGACACGTGAAATTGTATATTACGAATTTATTATGTAATTCATGTACCTCTCTAAAGATGAACTAAGTATGATAGACAAGGTTGTTCATTGTTAGTCTTAACCGTTTATTTTAATATTTTTTGGAAGTTAAAAAAACTAATGTTTTGTTTACATATCACGTGTCTGCCTATTATTTTTGCGGAGTCACTCACAATGCGGATTGTTTGAAAACTTTTTTTGATACATTAGTTATAAAACGGATAGCTACATTAGTTAATAGGATGGGTTAGTCCAATCGCCATCTTTGCGATCAATTTAGATTTACCAAAAAGCACATTATATTTAATGCAAAAAACTAGTTTTTTAACATTAATGTTACTTGTGCTCGGGAAGCAACATATGAAATTAAAAACAACTTTAAAACTGGGATTTTTATAGGTTATTTATTTATTTAAAATTATTTGCTTAAAAGCTTACATTACCCTCAGGTGACCTATTTCGTAAAAAAATATTGAAAAAACCAGAAAAATGGACAGAGACTCATCGACCATCTCTTAAAGCCCACGTTATACAGGACAGAAAACTGTACAGTTTCTTGTGCAGTTTGCAAACTGTCCCGTATAAAACGAAAACTGTATGTAATATTGAATGGCCGACGCCGCCGCTGCGCGCTGTCGCGACGTTTGGCTAACCTGACTGGTTTGGCCATTATTGTTACTCTCTGGTGATGGGTAGTTCGAATTCCTTACGAAATTTATTCCCTACCTTCACCACATTACAGTCCGTTTTTGTCACCTGTTTTCCAACTCAAATTCAGTCTCGAAAACCCGCTCAACGCAGCAACATTACTCTGACCTCGCAACATCCATCCTTCTCGTGAACTCCAATACCTGATCTTCCTTCGTTCTTTCACACCAAAATACCCTCGTTATACTCGCCATCCATCTCCAAGCTTCCCAGAAACCAATTGCCGAAAACCCCCTCGTTGAAAGTGAGTAAAAATGTGCTGCTGCCCGTCGTTTGTGTCCCGCCGCGCCAGTTCGACGTGGTGTTCCCAGAGTATTCCAGGATACTTCGCCCTTCCTGGTGGTCCTTCATCGTCATTTCCCGCCCTTGTCGAGTCCAGCTCTGGTAAGTCCTTCTTCATTTTCCGATCCTCGTTCGGACTAAGTAACAAGAGTTCTCATCGTGGCGGATCCACTGACAGTTAATGTTTTTTATGTGAACGTTTAAGAGATATTGGTATATTGTATGCTTTTAAAAATTTTAGAAAACAAATAACATATTTACATTATTAGCTTAGGATAATACAATTTCCTGTGCGCAAACATACGACAATAATACTTACAATCGCGCTAGAAAAATACGCATTTTAGCGTGTCTTTTGACAGACTGTACCTTCAGTATTTTGAACAAGAATCTGTACAGTTTTCATTGTATAAAGTGCGCATTATAAGAAACGTTCATAAATATTTAAACTGGCCTTATTCTGTTGCAAAACATTATCAGTAAATAAATTTACGCTAAATATAATAAAATATGATGTGTTAGATGTGGGTGACGGTGATATCATACAATGACGCAATATCCAAAGGGAATCTAGATGACCAAATGCACCCATATTGCGGTGCATTGTTACAGTATAAAGGGCGATAATGGATTCAACATTGGGACAATTATGGTGATGATTTACACACCCATTTTATTCTAGCACTACTGGGACATGGCGCCACGAAAAAAACTGACGTTTAAAAAAGATTTCGCATTGTTTGCAATAGTTTGAAGCACGTAGCATTAGGCATGGTGCCACGGTTTATTAGGTAGGTATATTATCTATATTTTTCAGTGGCTTAAATTTTCATCATTTTTTTCCATCATTTTTTCCATCATTTCAAATTTATTTTTACCTAATTTAAGAATAGTCATTTTTGACAAACTATTATTAAACCTTTGTAGGCTTACAATAGCGCCGAAATTGAGACCCCCCCCCCCCATCTCCCTCCATTGAGACCCAACGACCGCGGATGCACGGGTGGATGTCGGGGATGGGGGGCATGGCGAGGCAGTATGCCAGTGCCGGTCTCCATACGCGGGTGGGTAGTAATAACAAATAAAATAATGATCGGGATAGAAACTAACATTACCCTACTACTGTTTAATTTGGGCCGGGACTCTGGTTGGTTTGGGTGTGATGGAAACAATGACAATTATAAAATACATAAGCCGAGACAGTGGTAGGGGCAATGAAAGCATTTGTTCGCGTACATAACGTAAATTCATCCGTATTTTTATCACTCTAAACAATCTTAAAATCGCGGTTTAGCTTGTTTATAAAACATCGGTAGAGTTAGCTGGACAAAAAAAAGAGACTCAATAGTCTTTAAAAACAGTCTAGGGAAAAAGGTCAAAGGGTGGGGCTTTATTAAATAGCGCCGAAAGCAGAAATGTCCTTAAATATTTTTTGATGAAAAAAATATAGGTCAAAAGCCAAGAATTCAAATATGTTTTAACATTTTTATTGCTAAAAGCATCTACAAGATGCCATATTACGCAAATCACCAAGAAAATGTGTTTTTTGACAGTCGAAAGTTTGATTAAATGATACTCGTAAACAAAATAACCCTTTATGATTCTTTAAACATACAACAATACTTCTAAATTGTTTAAATATATTTTATTTGTTTCATGGTTTCTGGCTGGCTGGTCTATTTATTAAGAGTATTCGGTAAATTGTCTTTTACAGGCTTCAACATCGTGCTTTTTTGTAATAATATTTGACAGGCAAAATTCAGTAGGTAGATTTGTCCGCCTCAATCAGAATATTACTTTCATGTCATTGGGCACTATCACCCTATGTGTTTCTTTCAGAAAATAAAGGAAATGACGCGTAACTAACGTGTCATTAATCTTGAACCTTGCGAAACTAAGAGAAACGGAATGATCCATTTTATATGATAAACTGAAATACCAAAACGCAGATATCGTTTTACTCAATTTAACTTTATACCTACCTACGAATATGATAAATACTAGTTATTTTTTATTTTCCAAATCGTGTCATATTATTCTATTTTTAGCAAAAAGTCAAATGTTTTTTTTATGTAAATGTATATAGATATTGGTATGTCAAATGCTTTTAAAAACGTTAAAAAATTAAAGTATATTTGCATTAAACAACATTTTGTGTGTGTCCGTGTCCAAATACTTGTAGACAAAAACTGGATTTCACCCATTACGGGCTAATAATATGGATATCAAATACTAGGTAATTATTATTGTATGTCTGAACATTTACTTACGATCGTGCTTAAAAATATACATAATATTTAGCGTCCTTTGACAGACTGTAATGTTTTATGACCAAGAAACTACATTTTTTGGTCCCGCGTAAAATGAGCATAAAACTAAAGGATGGATGGGCCTTTAAAGCTCCACCTAAGGCCAGTGTAAGAAATTTTGATGTTTTAAATTGATACCCCGGATTTATTGGCAGACACAAAGCCTCCAAAAAAGTATCACATCTAATTCGAATTATGTATTTTCTAGGGAATACCGTAATCGATTATATTTTCAAGAAAAAATAACGCGATTTTTTTTTCAGCGTTACAATTTTTTTTTAGGATAATTAAGGTGGTAACAAAATGAAAACAATTAGTAAATAAAAATTACATGAAATGCTAGGAAAGCATAGGTAATTAGCGTGCCAGATAGTATTTTATAGTTTTTGTAAATGTAAAAACCACATTTTTCGGTCACATTTAGTGAGCGTCGCTAGCTGCTGTGAGCATAAGCATAATAAAGAAAAAACCTTAAAACAAGGATTCACGAGAAGGGGCGTTTCCATACAAATTTTCTAAGAATATACGCTTCCTAGGGTTAATTTCATAACACCCCTTATTATCAAATTCCACCATCTAAAGACTCCAGCACTTAGGTCAATACACGAAACGTGTGACGTAGATGTCTAGTGATGACGCAGATGCGTATTGATGACGTAGTGAGTGAGGTAGTAGACGTACGTACTAGACACCTCAGACACGGTAGTATTTTTCAAGTATGGAATGTCACTTCTCTGATTCTTGTTTGAAGGAAAAAACACGTTTTTTTCTAGCCCTCCTGCGCTCCCTTAAGATGAAATGTTCGTTTATTTTCAACAAAACAGTTTCCATGAAATTTCTCCCAAGACATTTCAATGGAATTTCCTAATTCTCCTGAACCTCTTTTACGTCAAATAAATATTGTGATAACACAGAAATATTTGGCTAAAAACACTATTTCTCACTTGTAATCCTGAAATGTTTTCCTGAAATGTTTCACTAATGTATAATTATGTACTTATTTCATATGTACACCGTACATTTGAATTCCTTCGAAATACGTGCCTAATTATACTAAATATTAATTAGTTGGGTCAGGTACAAAGTAGGTAATGAAGATAGGGTCGTGTTTATGAGTTCAAAAGTAAGCTAAATTAATTGTTTAGTTGTACCGAGCCATTGCGGTGGCTTTTCTTGTTAATTAATTAATTTATTTAACCACCTCACCAGGAGCGCCAACAACAGAGGGGAACAACGTCACAAACACCCAGGCTTGAGAAAAATCACTTTTGATTAGTGTTCTGACCGGAATCTACCCCCGGAACCTCCGTATTGCGAGTCCAGCGTCTTAGCCATTACTCTACGGAGGTCGCCAATCGTTATCTTGTCTTAGACATTTTCTGGTCGAAGTTTACTAACGAAATTTTAGATATCTTCTTAATGACTTAATTGCGCCTTAGTACGGGTATTGCCTCGTATTATAATCGGGCCCTAATAGTCTTAAGCACTGATGGAAAGTAACTAAAGCGAACTTTATATGGGACAGAAAACTGTACGTTTCTTGTGCAGTTTGCAAACTGTCCCGTATAAAGCGAAAACTGTACGGAATATTGAATGGTCCGCACGACGCGACGTTTGGCTGACCTGACAGTTGATGTTTTTTTTTGTAAACGTTCAAGTAGATATTGATATATATTGAATGCTTTAGCGTGTCTTTTGACAGACTGTACAGTTTTCTGAACAAGAAACTGTACAGTTTTCTGTCCCGTAGAAAGTGTGCATAAGACAAAAATTATTACCAATATATTAAATGAAAGGATTTTTTTAGTAGACTTTTATTATTAATAAAAATAATAAATACAAACTTGTTAATCGTGGTTTGTCATGTAGCAATTCAGTGCCTCAATTAAATTAACTGAATGAAAACTGTTTTTTTATAGACCCACGAATTCAATCATTAATTTTTGACACAGGTATAACATTAAAATTTTTAAAAATGGCTACCATCAACTATTTGTTGGAGGTGTCCATGGAATGTAACATATTGATAATGATTAAGAGAAAATTCTATTTCGGGAGGCCACGGGCTGATGTGATGGCAATGACTTGATTTATGGGTCAGTAAATTTAAAATGCTCTGACTTATGACCCGAATGTGGTTTGTAATAAATGCATCGTATCTTCATATTTCAATAAAATCTAGATCGGGATCAAGGACACGTGATCAAAGTGATTATTGTTTATTGCGAAAAAGACATTGTCATTTTGTTTTATAATCAATCAGTTTGAATCTGCTAAACATGCAAAAAAGTTAAGTGGTCACATTTTAAATAATATATGCTTTTTTCTGATTTATGATGGGGTTAGCAAAGGCCACTTTATATGACACAGAAAACTGTAGGGTTTCTTGCGCAGTTTGCAAACTGTCCCGTATAAAGCGAAACTTGTATGGAATATTTAATGTACCACGTTTGCCTGATCTGGCAATAACATTGAGTTCTTTTGAAAACGTAAAAAACAAATAACATATTTACATTATTAGTTATATTAACAATTTCCTGTTTGCAAACACGCGATATTAACTTACGATCGCGCTTGAAAAATATGTTTGCCTCGGTTAGTCACGCCTAGACACATCAGACTGTTCAAACTCAGTATACATTCTCAGTAGCCCCACAAGTGCACAGTTTACACCCGCGCTGTGCAAGCGGGTACCCTGCAAGGCGCTGGACCCTCCACATTTAACGTGTCTTTTGACAGACTGTACAGTTCCGAACAAGAAACTGTACATTTTTCTGTCCCGTTGAAAGTGCGCATTAGGTTTGGTATTGAAATAACGATTTTCGGGCTAAATCAAGTAATCCATTATTGATTTATTAAATGTATAAATAACTTACTTCTTGATCTATTTTGTACGTTTATAAAAGAATGTTTTAAAGTAAAATTAGTGACGCTTTAGTGTGGAGAAGTACATAAGGGTGGGTAGTATTATTTCTTATTGTTTTTACAGAAAGATTATTATAAATATACTTACTAAAAAAAAATTACGGGTTTTTTTTCTAGCTTTACTACTTTTTAATTTTCTTTTCTTTAAAAAAAATCTTACAAAACATACATGTATTATATTCCCAGGAGTTATAAAAACTCATTTTGGGAACGGTATTATTCACATTTTATATTACATATTGCACAATCAAAACGACGAATAAGAAAGACGATTCAAAATTAACACATTCAATCTTAATCCTCAACATCATATCTATCATTGATTACATTATTACAGTCCGAATTTCTTAAGGATTTTAGTTTTCATCTTGCAACGTAAAGGATTCCTCTTCAAGTACCGGCTGAATTAATTATGTGTGTTACCTTATTGCAGCCACTAATTATCTTGTCGACAAGCCATGTTACTTTATATGAATTTCAAAATAAACAAAATTAATGTTTAGTTTCAGTGTATTTTATAAACATTTTGTTGTTCAGTTAGAAGCATGAATTTTTATCGTGTAGGTATAATATGAAAACATTTTAATTTGTTTCCAGTACATTGATAGTTATTTCTGTAAGTATGTATAAAGAATAAAACGTAATATTACACACATTTTTATTTAAGTCAAGGATTTGTAAAAAATAAATATTTATACTTTCAACTCAATATCTGTCTAACATTAAGATGAGAATAATGGACTCTTTCAACTACTTTTCTTTCTGTTTACAAGTAATGAATAGGTACTGCTGAAATATTCACTTCACACTGTACGTAAGGAATGGTTTTGTATAAGAAATGATTTTATTTACCTGTTTTGGTCGACGTTCCATGCTGAATTCCCGATGCATTCTGAAAACAAAAGAAAAATATCTCAATGTGATATAATCACAATGATTTTTTGACGAAGGTAATGCCAAGTAAATATGTATTGTTTAAGATTATTCGATGTGTTATATTACATTTTTTTACAAGTTTTATGGCACTGCGCTCAATCCAAATAATATGTCGGATTTTGTGGCACACGCCAGTACCTACATATTTGTACCGAGCGAGGTATCACATTCATCCAGTACCTACATATTTGTACTGAGCGAGGTATCACATTCATCCAGTACCTACATATTTGTACTGAGCGAGGTATCACATTCATCCAGTACCTACATATTTGTACTGAGCGAGGTATCACATTCATCCAGTACCTACATATTTGTACTGAGCGAGGTATCACAAACATTCATCATTGATCTGGACGAAGTGGCACAAAAAACAACAGTACGTACTTACATTTTAGTGTACCTGCTAATTTAAGAAAATATTGATATTACCTAACCTTCATTAGGATAAATGATTTTTTTTGAACCTAAGACTGATTATTTTGCCTTCATGTAACAAATTTATAAAAACTCATTGCACTTAGGGAACCAATGCAGTGCCCTATGCACCAATGCAGTGTCTTATGCGGATATGGGAGAGTAGTACGAGTACATAATAGTATATTTTTGAAACGTATGAAAACTTGAGATAATTTTTATATATACCTATTGAGTATATTTTACATTCGCTATTCGCATTTAAAAAATAAATAATAAGTGGATATTTAAAATAATATATGATTAATTGTACATTTATTCAACGTTGTCTGAAGTATTTTGCTCCTTGCAATTCTTCGGTTTTATGTGAGGAAGGATTCAGTAAGTTATAAGAAAAAACATTTAGTTCAGAAATAAAAATTCATACTTTTTTGCACGACTCGATTTTTGCAGAATGCTTTAGCGAAGTTTATTTCTTTCGGCTTTCCAAATTTACGAGGCATGTTTGCAAGTATTACGTAGGTAAATGGCCACAATCAGTGCCAAATATATTTTTTTAAAGCGCAGATGTTTCTCTGTGAAGTTATTTAGATATTTATTAGGCGATGACAAGATTCACGTGCAAAAGTTTTATAATAAACCAAAAAAATGTAATCTGTCATAAAGAAGTTCGGATGAAGCAAAATTCTCGAAGCCGATGTAAACACAAAAATTAACTCAACTTTATTTTGAAAAATTATTTGGTAAAATATTTTTTGGGTAATATGCTACGAACCCTAAGACGTCACACTTTTTAGGATAGTTACGATAAAACTTAAGTAGGAAAAATAACTTCCTTAATTTTCCGTATAATTTTTCATGCGTATCCAGCCACGGCCAAAACTGTCGAGCAATGTACCCACTTTTTAAATGTTTCGAGATAATTCCAAAAGATACCGTTGTATATTCATAAAATTACAGTAGAGCGAAGATAATATTTTCGAAAAGTCCGCAATTCGTGCGAAATTAGGACTTTTCTGGAAAGTTTTGTTCCTGACTTAATGTGGTAATGGTGACCTAAAGTATTTTTTATTTAGGCATTTTTGGTACAAATTTTAATACATGTAATAATAAAATGTTCATATTAGCTACACGTTCAAGAATATCATTTAAAAATTGTTATTAGTATGTACATTGGTACCCAGAGACTTATATCTTTTTAGGGAAACGAATGAATAGGAAGAGATACCTTAGCTAATACCTAATAATACATAAAAATGTTATAATACCGTTGTAATTCAATTCCAAGGATTTAATAATAGTAATGATTTACTTATTGGTCAATTAAATCCGCGCAATAAACGGTGGTGATGTTAAAACAATAAAATTTTACGTTATTATTTTTACGACACGTTTCTAAATTGATTGGTCTGATTATTAAATTAAATTTATTAGATGACATAAAAATCAATAAATTTAGATACTTATCTCAAAATATGTGTGTTGTATTATATTAAATTAGTTTAATATTATTGAATGTACGACACAATAGGCTTAATTAATTATTTCTCTATACAGTTTCGTCGTTAAATTCAGTACAATAGAAGTTAAACGACTTCTGATGTGGCTATCAATCTGCCAAAATCATAAAAATGATTGAAACACACTCAAATCAAATTTAATTGAATTAGATTGTCATAAATCATAATTTATTATAAGTACAATTGAGTAATAAAGTTTCACGACTCCGAGCTTTCTGAAAAGCTCAACAAATAACTTCAATAATAAGTAAGTTTACATCTGCTTACCTGGTACACCATAATACCCACTTTAGGAATTATTAGTTTTTTGGCAAAGTTAGCTGATAAATTAAACCGCATTAATCTCCTTGGGATACCAAAAGAGCTTTAAACTTATTGTAGGAAATGGCTGAAATATAATAATAATAATAAATATTCTCAAAGTTATGATTATGGGAAGCTTGTGATATATTAACCACTATAATGGTTTTCTAAAGCTAGCTTTATACGAAAACTGTATGGCCGACGCGACGTTTGGCTGACATGACAGTTAATGTTTTTTATGTAAACGTTTAAGTAGATAGATATTGGTATATTGTATGCTTTTAAAAACAAAAAAAAAAACAATAATATGTTACATTATTAGCTATATTATATACAATTTCCTGTGAGCAAACACACAATAATAACTTACAATCGCGCTTAAAAAATACACATATTTAGTGTGTCTTTTGACAGACTGTACAGTTTTCTGAACAAGAAACTGTGCAGCTTCCTGTCCCGTTTAAAGTCCGCATAAGTTTGATATCACGTTTTTAATTAGTTATGTAGGTACATTTTTGTATGTTTTAAATCTTCCTTTTCATGCTGTATCAATACTTATGCAAGATACGAGTATGCACACTGTATGTACATACATAATAAACCTTTTAATTTACCCTGCAGGGAAGAATATTTTGTTGAGGGGCAATATGAATATCTAAGCGTTTACGGGGCAGGGCTTTTGAACTGTCTGTGGTTGGGTAAAGTGGCCACTTGATGAATTATAGCTTTACACACCCCCACTTTGCTGCTTGTATTGGTTTTCAATTTCCAATTATTTTTTTATATTCTACTGACATTTTAAGGGTACCATTTCCTTCACATATCTGTTATAAGATACTTTTAAAATTGAGATTTCGATTACATCTTTCTATTGAAAAGGTGTCGAGTATTTTTTGGATGATATAACTTTTTCAGTAATCATATTTTATTATTTATTTAAATGTTAATTTATAACATGACTGCAAATTACAAATAAATGCAAATGAATTACGACTAATTTTGAAAGTTAGAATATGTAGGTACCTAGGTACCTACAATAGTTAGGTTCTATTAGGATTCCTCCCAGGCGAACATGTTAAATAACGTTCATTCGTTTTGACTAGTAATGTAGTATTTAGTCCAATTATATTATTTTGTAGACGCCATCGCCACAGAGACAAGAGACGAATACAAATTTATTTAAAATATTTAATTTTGAAATCATACCAGCCTTCTTCAAGCACTGAAAATATTCAAATCAAATTTTACCCGAAGCAATTTCGCTCGGAATCAGCGAACTCTCTGAATTTATGCGATCGTTGACCCACTTAGTGAAAATAGTTAGGAAAATATACAGGAATGAGTAGAAAACAGACGCATTTAGGTAAACACGCGCCAAATGCTTGTATTGGGATTAATAATAATCTCGCACTCCAATCTGTTTCTTCTGTCATCATTTACGTTTGTTTATGAAAACATAATGAAAGCATAAAGAGATTTAATACAACTAGGTGGTATAAATACACCCGGGATTGTGTAATTTATTTTCGTTTCATAAATATCTCAGAACCTAAAATATCTACAGTTAACACTGTACCTAGCACCTACCCATTTTACATTAATTTATTTACAAGAACGCTTTTACGATGTGCATCATTGTTATTGTTTTATTGCAACATTCCATTATTTTTACGACTTGGAACGATACAAAATATAACATTCACAATGATTGTATGATTTCACTATATCATGCCCAAAGAGTACAAATTACATCACCCAACACCTTCACGAAGGAGGAGAATAATGGCATGCCTTTATACGACTTAAAGACTTGTTTTTCTATGTCCAATGATACGATAAAACGGGTAAAAGACGACGGCATAAAAGCTTAAATTACTGGTAATAAATTTGTTATAAGAATAGGTTTGCTAAAGTTTCTATAAGTACTGGCCGTAATAAAAAAAAAAATATCAAGGAGATCGATATCTACAAAACTAGATTAACTTTCAGTACTAAATAACATAGTAATTAAACGATTCGTATCTCGCGAAAATCACACTGCATTTGCATACGTAAAAATGTTCATACATTTATAAAAGCGAGCGGTTTAAGAATAGGTATGTACCCTTAGGTTTAGGTTAGTTTACTCGGTTAAAACAAAATGCCGCCTTTATATCCCTGCATCACACCTGTTCTCTTCTATGCCTATGGCTGCGAATCGTGACACCTAACCAGGGCCCAAGATAGCAGACTTCTGAGTTTTGAGAATAGGTGTCTTAGAAGAATTTGAGGTTTGACTTTGTAAGAAGCACAGAGGTGAGGCAACGGACACAGCAACCCTTGGTATCTACTGTCATCAGGCGAAGGCGTTTCGGCTGGCTAGGCCATATACTACGTATGCCTCCCGAGAGCCTTAACCATGCTTGCCTATTTTACAAGGCATCAGGTTCTCGGCGTCCTGGTCGTCCACTGTTGACAATTCGTCGGCAGTTTGCGTCAGAGCTGCGGACGTGGACTTGACTTGGGGAGGATGCACGGGAACTGGCAGCCGATCGCTTGGCCTGGAGGCAGTTTGTGGATTCCATATGCTCCACATAGGGAGCGGATATGGTATGATGATGATGATGTAGGTACCTACTGTTGTTAACTTTTTTGTAAAAAATAATTATTTAGGTACCCACCTTAATTTAATGTATTATGATGCATGAAGAAAGTGAGTTTGCGTTTACCATAAAGAATACCTTGGCACATAGTGTAATCTTTGGTAACCAATCAATAGTGAAAAATCGTCTGTCGGTACAACGCCTAAGAGAAATGCCTTTTTAAAATAAAAGGTTTTAAGCTTAAAAGTAGAATTATAAACCTGGTTATTACTATTTAAGTAGCATGAAATTATTTTTTTTATTTTATCAAATTGTGGGCCATGGAAATAATTAAATATTGTCACAATTAAAATTGGTTTATGATTTAAAATTTCAATTTCTAAACTCATCGTCTCAAATTGACGTTTTGTAAAATCGCGGTTTTGGCATTGAACCGACAACATACAATCACGCACTCTACGTTTATTTATCTAAACCTTTATAAACTTCTAAAGTTTAGATTAACTCATGTTGTGTTGTACACATTACCGACTAATACGTTTTTCATATTCCTCATGCAAAATGTAAACGGCCCATTACTGTTTTTAATAATATGTTTTGTCTGTAGTAAGATTCCATATTCTTATGTCTGTAAGTAGGTACTTAATATTATAATCTGAGATAATGTAAAAGCTCCTTGATGCTTAAATATCGAAATCAGGCAACCCATAAATACCTGGACACTGTGTTGTATTTAATAGTCTCAGCACTTCTCTAGGTAGTATGGAATGTTTAAAGTGGGAGAGTAATCTTATTGCCTCCACCGTGAAGGGTTGATGGACGTTATGATACCCAAAGTCGTAATAATAAAAGACGATGTCATAAAATTACAGCTTAATGGTGCTGATAAAAAACTATTCTCTTGGATTTACTGTTTTTCTGAACTTAGTTTAAAGTTTACAGCACATAAGAATGTAAAAACGATAAGTGATATTGCGTCTTTTGATAGTAAAACCTTGTAATGTGCAAGTATTTTTGTAAAAATGTATTTAAAAAAATAATTTGACAGCAAAATTAAAAGGTACATTTTTTTATCAGAAAAAGATAGAGAAATCATCACAACAGCGCAGCGTGTGCAAAAAAAACACTTTTTTATTTCTAACACTTTTTTAAATTTTTTATTCGAGTGCATTAAATTTTTAATACATTATTGTTATTTTTAATGCATTCCTCACTGGGGAAACCCGTGCTGAGCATTTTACAAGTTAATGTTTTTTTGTTCTTTTTTGTTTGTCGACAATATTAATAAATATAACAAAGGTAAAAGTCACTCACTAATCATAGCACCAAAATGGTATGTAGATAGCGTCAATATTCAGATATGAAAATAATTGTAGTAATATCTTGAGCACAGTAATTATAATAACACATCAATATCAATTAGATTTTTACAGGGTAACCATGATTATAAGATCCAATTATTACCACATTTTAAATATTCTTTTCAAATACTGGAAATTTTGATATCTCGCGTAACTTCTATGGCAATACCTACGTTGAACAACTTGGGCCCCTGGATATGTTAGTATAGGATCTTTGCCCGAGTGTTGTTCTCATTTTTGGTAGCGGCTGCAATTCATCGGTCGCTCAATGCTGCATAATAATTAATAATATTTCCTACTAAACCAGAAATCAAAATATTCGGGTAGATTCATAGACAACATTCATGTATAATAGCGTATAAAGATAAAAGCTTTTTATCGTGATATAACTAATAAATGTTCCAAACTCTGTTGCAGAATTGGTATGTTAGAAAATACAGAGAAAAAGTTCGCAAATAATCAAAGTTAATCGCCCTACGGACGAACTTAAAATAAAAATCTGAAGTTCTGAGCATAGAAAGGTTTTCTTTTTCACTTTTCTTACTTACCTATTTACCTAGGTATTTCGGATTTCTACTAGTGCAAATGTGACTAAATGTGACGACATGCGACACCCACGCTGAATTTCTGCAAAGAAAATTCTCTTTGTAATGTTATCTTATTTTTATCCTTGCACTGTACGCAATAATAAATCATTGACTTTCTCATTGCCCTGAATCCGAGCCAAATTTCATGTCATTCTGCGTCGAGATTTCACGTGAAAACGTTTTTAGTATAAAACCATATGGCGGAAAGCCATTTTTTCTGATGTAAACATAAAGCACATTGTAGGAAATGTATTACATATAATTATTTCAAACATGATGTATATTTTATTAGATAAGTTGATTAGTGGCGTCTCATATCGGCAGAACCACCTGTTCTGGGGAGTTATACATGTGTAATGTACATATTTAAAAACTTCTGTGTAACAATTATGTCGTAAATTAATTTGTAGAGACAGGACCGTGAACCACCCACAGGTCCCAATCCTCTTCAATCTTCGTTATTACAAAATCTGTGTAGCCTGTTTTTGTTATATCTGAATATTATGTACCATAATTTGCTTTTCGCCGAAAGAGGGTCCAGTAGGATTATTTTAACGTATTTTTAGAGTTATTTTTGTACCCTTATCCTGCAAAGTCAACTTGGAGGATTAAATAGAAAGACACACAGATTTTTAACATTCTCCCTGTTTGAGGAAGTATTATAATATGAAAAGTTTTTTAGCTGCTTTCTTAATTAGATTTAATTTCTTCTTTCCCTTATGTATGTAGTAGTGGATAGGACACTGTATTGGTTCACAATATGGATTTGTCCTATATTTTTAAAATTCCGTTTTTTTTTTAAATAAAAAAAAATATAATTCAGAAGATTCCTCGTAAAAACAATATATAAAAACGGAGCTTATAAAAACGGATTGACCGCAAACGGATGCTCTAAAAGCACCCGTCTCCTAAGCGTACAAAAAAGGGGCGTACTGAAAATATATAGTTGATGCGTAGAACCAGAAAAGTGGCTATGTACTTTTTTTCTATTTTAGGCGCTACTTACATCAAAACTTGGTTAAAAGATGCATCCTACCTACCTGTTTTGGCGGAAGATCACGATTACGATATTTTCAAAATTAATTACGGACATAATAATGATAACAAAAATTAAAAAAAAAAAATCGTACCTAAGGTATTAATCTCCATCAATTTTTTTTATTTTTAAATTGTCTATAGCCCATTAGGTTTACTAATTATCATTAAAAAATATTTGATTCAAGAACCTGATTAGTTCAAAACTGAAAATATTATTGGTTTACCTAATAATAAAGTGTTTTATGCACTCTGCTAGTAAATATTATGCATTATTAGTATTATTTTCAAATGAGTTTATAGTAAGGGTTCTCCTGAAATAAATAATAAATTTAATGGTTATCTTTACCAGAATCTTACCTACCTAAGTATTAAACACAAAAGTGGCGGTAGAAAATAAAAATATTTAGGCAAAGAAAGTTTCATAATGGTGGGTACATATCTCTTTCTGTGGTTGTTAAATATCTTTAAATCGAATTATTTAGTGAACCTTTTGTCGTCCATTGGGGGTGCATAATTCCGGTACGTGCGCTTACAGTAGCCGGGGGGTTTAGAATTTCGGAAGGACACACTTTTGTATTATATTATGTTCAAAACGAACCGCATTAAATAGGGGTGGTTCTTATTTAAGCTAGTATAGTTTATCTTCTGTTTGTAAATTTAATATACATACCTGTAAAAAAAACTCTAGGATATCAAACTATAACGATATGTTATTATAATCTATTGTTTCCGTACAAAAAAATTAAAATCATAATATAAGCTTATGTTTGATTGTATTAAAGACAAATTTTTGTTACGTTTGTCTCGGAAATAAATTGACAAATTAATTTATAATAACTTTGACCTTTCGCGTAGATAGACTTAGCATCAACAAATCTCTCGATCTCGATGGAAAAACAGACGGAGGTAAATTTAGAATACGTTAAAATACTTGCACGTATATCTGAACCACCACCCGTACCTACCCCATACAAACGGGGATGAAGGGAGATTATAGGCGGTTTCCTTGTAGTTATTCACTAAATACTTTGCTTAATAGTTTCTGCTGTTGACAAATGATTTTTTTCATTACTTTATACTCATCATTTGGTTTGCCGAATAAACGGACATGCACGTTCCAGACCTTTATTTTCTATATCAACCATTATTTTCTACCGAGTCATGCAGACATGTGCAATGTGCACATACTGCACTATTGTTTGATATCATAAAATTGCATGGCACGATTAATCGGTTTTGGCATTCGCTGTACTGCTGTCATTATCCGCTAAATAATTCAATCAATCACTTCTGGATAGTTCTGATATTACCGCAACGATAAAATTAATCATAAATTATTTCATGACATTACAAGTAGAGGAACACAATCTCGAATCGAAATTAGCCGACTCACGACGATGCCGAATTTATTGTTAATATATGTTAGATATGTCTCAGTTTTTAACACTTTTACCCTCGCGCGTCACCCATCTGTTAAAATGTCTGGGATCTTTAATTGTCTGCAACCAAGGTGCAATAGAGACGGGGGGGTTTAAATAATAGGAAGAGTAATATTGCTCCTACTCTGCTTTGTAGAATGAATCTGTGAAAAATTACCAACTAAGGACCGCTGCCCTTTTACTCTGTCTTAATGACCTCGGAAAACATGGTTAGTGGTACGCACTCGAAGATTCCGGATAGATATTTTTTAAGGTTACAAGCCAGTCGGCTCGACTTGTTTTAAAAAATTAACAACAGTAAGGTCCGATAATGTTGAAAGCAGAAATTAACTTGAAATATTCTTTCTATATCAGGTAGAGCTCAACTCAGTTCTTACGCTTCATATGCAACGTCTAAGATATCAGAAAAAGACTCAATATTTTCAAAAACAGCCGTAAGTACTTTTTTTAGAGGTCCCATCATATAATAGCATAGCTTACAATAACTCGCAAACCGACATAGAGGGGGATTCAAGAAAAGAAATGGATAGTAATAGATAGGTCTGTTACATTTTAACATAAAAATCATTGTTAATCTTTTGTCCTGCTAAGACTTTTTCAATCTGTCTAAAGCTATTTTTATTTGTGTGCTCTCATAATACAACGTTGAACTTATATGAACGAAAAATCAAGGCTACAGTCTGAAAATGATTAGAGATTAACCACTAATTCACCACCCTTACCAGATTTTGAGTAAAATACAATTTTATATTTAAAACATGGGAATGCATATGCATTACTACAAGGGTGATTAAGTTTAGAAGTTTTAAACCCCTGTGTGTGTGTAGTCCCCTTACTAAGGTGTCTAGATATAAACTCAGATATTAAAAAAATTATTATTTCTCCACTGACCTATGATCGAAATTGATCGCAAAATATTATGGCTTGATAGCCCAATTACTGCTTACCACCACACCACAATGCTATGGAATCAAGTCTATCAAAACTCAGAGCGCTATTGTTTAACAATCTGCATTAACATAAGCCCACATTATGAGAAGTACTTGATATAGGGCATTTGCAGTATTAGCACTTGTATGTGTTTAGTTTATGAGATGTATTTGTTATGGGTAAATCCTGATACCATGTAGTGTATATTATTCAGGTATTTTATGCAAGCTTCCAACTTTAATTACGTGCTCACACAAGCTGTAGATAGGCTGTTACACGCGTTACAGGATTTTAGGGGGGGGTCCTTTGCAAACTTTGTAATGGGTGAATATTCGTTTTAGAAAATTCAAGAGTTAGCTAGAAAAATCTACAAATTGCCATGCCGCATCATTCACAGTCATTTAATAATGATAAATGACCTATTAAGTTATTTAATTTTATAACTAATACCGCCCGTAAAATATTTAATATTGAATACATTTTACGATTTATTAATAGCGATTTAACTAAATATTTAACTTATCGTAATTTTTCTAATTTTGTCTCATTTTATGTAATTTATATAGGATAAGTCTCTAATCATGAAAGCTTGTTTTTCATTTTTTCTAAATGTTTTTGACTTGGCTTAATAATAAAAACTTATCCCTCCATTCATTTAGTTAATTTGTTACATTACTTTAATGACTGAATGTTTTGTATTCCGTCTTTTCTTCTGGAAATTATCGCGGTATTTTCTTCTATTAATTAGTATTTTTAATTTTTGGTAATAATTGACTATTTATACAGCGTAATGAATCGTACAAAGCTTTATTACACGTATGTATTGAAAATAGTTACAGTGTAATGAGAAAGCGCTAAATGGTATGTTTTTTAAATAATAGTGACAGTGTGTTACTAAATATATTCCAGACTATTAAAACTAAATTATACGTTTTAAATGAAGTTTGAATGTAAACTCTGGTTTGACGCAGGTTTTTATATAGTTAGCTGATACCGTTGCGTTGCTTGCCGCAGAAGAAACAGGTAATTCTAGAAATATCGATCGCGAAATTTGAAAGATTTTTTCTCGTTTCTTTGGGATTTGGTAAATAGGAAGGAATGCTTTGAATTTTCTTTCTGATGATAAATGCATTTATGAGAAACATTGAATAGACTCGTAATAATGTGTTTTACTTAACGTATGTATAATATTTATAATGTGTAAATTGTATTTATTTTATTTTGGTGGACTTATTGATTTTTCAAGTGCTTCCAGGGATTAAAAACAAGGATTTTTATATAAGTTTTAAAACTTCGTAATCGTCTTGAGCCAAAAGTAAATTAAACATTGAAAATAAGGCTGTCCGACTCGTAAAATTTAAAATGAGGACTTCTATTACCTTGAACAATAGCACACCCGGGACATACTATTTTTTTAATCTGAGTATTCATGATAATCAGCAATTTTTGTTTGATTTCATTATAAATATCAATTATCGCAGACTTTTTTAAGAAAAAGTTGATCAAATAGACACATTGATACCCTCTGAATTAAAGTGTTACTTCTGGGTGTCAGTACCTTTTGATCAAATTCTATAGTTTATAAATGAACAGAATGTCAACTTGTTTTTATACATTTTTCATTTGCGTCCGCCCATCTTGTCGTTTAATCACTTAATTTATAAGACCGCAAGGACGCCCGTTAAAAATTTCTTTTAACGATACCCCTACTTTTCATTTTCCGGCCCTAAGTAAAATTTTTTTTTGGTATATTTTTAAAAACTCCATTTTATCGACCCGGGAGATTTTTTTCCAAGAAACTGTGTCTAAATTTTAATTTAAAAAAAAAAACACCTTGTAAATTTTCTAGTAAATGGCTTTAAACGAAATTTTAGTATAGATTTCAATGTGGCGGTGCGCAAGGATAAGTGATAACATCTGGTAAATTACTGCATTTTCCTTGTATGAATCGCGATGTTACTATGATTCGATACCATGTAAATTGATATACATGAACATGCATTACATTGGTGTTTATATATTAATATTTTGCTTCGGTGTTTATAAATCTCAACAGTGTGTAGCAACTCTAATAAATAACGTGATTACACGATACTACGGTAAATTTTAATTCATTTTTAATCATTAAAACTTAACTGGTGTTCTGATGCAGTGCCCTATGCACCATTGGAATTTTAAATACAATATTTTTTAGATTAATTCTTCTAGTTTGTTGAATTCACAACTCTGTATCTTTAATGTAAAAATTTGGTGTTAAAATTATAGCATTTTTGAGACATTCATCCATTATTTTTAAAAATAACGTTGCAGTCAAACTTTAATTCTCACTGATAAAAACTCGATACATCTAATGACCTTAAGAAACATTCGAATAATTCTCGAATAAGCAACTTATTAAGGATTTCAATATTTACGGTTCTAGTTATTTTACCCCCATACATTTTTCCTGAAGTATTACAATCTTTAAAACTCGATATGTAAAATCACCATGTTGGGACATTCGACGACAGTTTGGCGAAGGAATATGGTGTATATAATTTATAATTTATACCGGAAATTAAATTGGTACTGTGCAATGACATACATTTTAACCATTTTTGTGCGGAATTGATCTCAAGTGTTTTTGGCTAATGTATTGAAATTCAAAAATTATTATGTATACTTGTTACAGAAATATCTTTTAGGGTGGCCTACCTAAAGCTATAAAAATCGTGTGAATTATAATAATTGTACATAAAACTTTTAGTAAACTTACTACAAAATTTATATGCAAATATTTTAATTTTAATCTTGTAAAATTAAAAAAGAGTTAACTTGAAATTGTAGTTACCTAAGACAGTTTTGTTTGTAAAAACGTTTTAATTATTTTTTTTCCTTTCATATGCTTTTGTAGGTGATCGTTGATTAAAAGTTTGTTTCCCGTTTTTATGGCTTTACGTTAATAAAACCCTAGAACTTTAGTTAATAATCGACACATAGTAGAAATAAGTGTTTAATTATTTTTCTTTTAGCTAAAACAAAACTGATTAATATTCTGAATTCCCATTATCCTTGGGACTTCTTTTTTAACAATTTCGAGGTAACAACAGGTATGTTTTATGCTTAAAAAAAAATTCACCACTTATTTGATTTTAAAACAAATCGGAACACGGGTGTAAATAAATTGTTTAATATTCTTGTTTAGAAGTATGACCATAACAGCCTTTTCATCGTATTTTTTTTTTTATGCCAATGATTTTTTTGTTAATGCATTGGCTGTAAGGAGTTTTATATTAATATGTCAATAAAATTCTAATGTTTATTTTTTCTTATCTTAAAATATCTAATTTCGTTGCATGGCTATGTCTTTAAGTGTTTCCTGAACACATTACACATAAACATTAAATAATATCCGAATACACAAATTTTATAAAAATATTTTAAATAAAATTTTTGTTTCATATTATCGTTAGGTGATCGTAATCAAATTTGAAAATTTGTACAAAAAATGTAACAGTTTTTCTTTTAAAACGGAAAATAAATTTTATAAAATATTTATTATGAAATTATTTCAAAATAAAAACTTAAAGTACATTACTATTTATGGATGGATGATAAGTAGCAGAAACAATATGTTATTGTTTTCTTTTCGATCTAAAAACATGTGAAAGCATTTAATCAGCTTCACTAAATTGAATATTAAAAGAAAATAGTATATTCATACATAATTTTTGACGCTTTTATAAATAAACATAAATGATTAATAATCATTATTTTCTGAAGTTATAGTTTGGTAATTAAGGAAAATATTTCACAAATCCAAAATTTTTCCTTGACACAATAGCATGAATGAAAAAAATTCCTATTAATAAAACTCATTGTTTTTCTGCTTATTTTATTTATTTAATTAAAAGCTGTCAAACACTATACAAATTTATTCTATTTTACAGAATAGTAACAATTAAAATAATTTCTATTAAAAATAGATATTATCCCTATAAAATTTGAAATATTTTACATCTTAACTGCCATTAATACTGATCGAGCAAATTAAATATGAAATGAAACCATCCCAATATTTGTTGCATCGGGGGACAATCAAATTATAAATTTTACCTTTGGTAATATAGGATCATTTTTTGCATATGAATTTATAAGTATTTTACTTGTTCAAATTGATATAAGATAAATTAAAAGTCATTTTCGCAAATAAATTCAAAACATCTTCACTAATTATTGTAGTTGTTGATGGACACAAGTCTTTATAATTCCTAACACTATATGAGTGCTTTAATCCTATAATTCATATTGATGTTTTCAGATGAATTATGTTACTTAACAATAGTTATTTTAATAAACACCATTATATCGATAAATTTATTTTTCACTTTAAACTAAATACCAGTAATACTTTATTATTTATATAACAATTATAAAATTATAGTTTTTCCACAAATTAAAAGAAATTACTCTGAATACTAAATTATTTGGTGGAGATTATTTGCAAACTTTGTTATGGGTGGATTAAGATGAAAGAAAATTGATGAATCGGATATTATCTACAAATATATATTTTTACTTTTTTTAAAAATGATCACATAGCTATGTCAGTTATTTAATTTAATACTTTTACCGCCCGGTTTTCCCTTTAATATGAATAAGGTATTTTTTTAATTCGATGGGTAACTATAAATTGAGCTTATCGTAATTTTTATGATTTTGTAACATTTTAAAAGTTTCAGGAATTCGCTTCATGCTCCATTCCATTTTTTGTAAACTGTTCATTGGGTAATGAAATTTCTTTTTATATTTATTTTTGTCAGATATTTTAATGACTGACATTAGAAATCTACTCTCAGGAATTAAGAATTTCATTATTATTTATTGCTGAAAACGGTTGGCGTGTTCAATTGTAAATTAATATCAAAAGCTTTATTACGACTATTGAATACAGTGATAATGATTGCATAAATTATTTAAGTTTACGACAGTAGTTACTCGCCAATCCAATCGTAAGAATAAATTTACCATTTAAATACGCAGACTAGACTCTGGTTTACACGCATATTTATTATTCACTAGCTGATACCCGTCGCGTTGCTGCCGCAGAAGAAACAGGTAATCTCTAGAAATATAGATTTATCTAGTTTCTTTGGAAATTGGTAATAGAAGGAATGCTTTGAATTTTCTTTCTGATGATAAATGCATTTATGACAATTGAATAACTCGTATAATGTGTATACTCGTATGTATAAATGTATAGTGTAAATGTTATTTATTTTATTTTGGTGACTTTATTTTTCAAGTGCTTCAGGGTAGGTATTTATAATATATTTTTTGTTAATCCGTCTTTGGCATAAACAATTAAATTTCTTGGCTGTCCGACTCGTAAATTTAAAATGAGGACTTCTATTACCCTTGAAAAAGACACCCAGGGACATATTTTTTTTTTTTTTTAATGTGTGTTGCAGGTCCGACGCATGAATGGAATTTACTCTTAGATGAAAAAAAGGTGCGTCCGTCATGTTGGATTTCAAATATAAACTCTATATTCGAAAACAGGTCACCCAAAACCCTTTAAACGATACCAATCTTTATTTTATGAAAAAGATGTGCGTCCGCCCTCTTGGATTTAAAAATAAACGCTTAAATCAAAATCAGGACGCCCGTATCGTCTAAAAACGATACCCATCTTCATTTTATGAAAAAAATGTGTGTCCGCCATCTTGGATTTCAAAATAAACTCTTAATTCGAAATCAGGACGCCCATACGCCCCTAAAAACGATACCCATCTTCATTTTATGAAAAAAAAAGGTGCGTCCGCCATCTTGGATATCAAAATAAACTTTAAATTTGAAATCAGTACGCGAATACGCCCTAAAAACGATGCAAACCTTCATTTTATGAAAAAAAGATGCGTCCGCCATCTTGGATTTCAAAATAACCTCTAAATTCGAGATCAGAGCCCCCCAAGAACCATTAAAACGATACCCATCTTCATTTTCTGAAAAAAAAGGGACGACCGCCATCTTGGATTTAAAAATAAACGCTAGATTCGAAATCAGGGCCCCTAAAAACCTTTAAAACGATACCCAACATCCTTGTATGAAAAAAAGTTGCGTCCGCCATCTTGGATTTAAAAATAAAAGCTAAATTCGAAATCAGCACCCTTAAAAACCCTTAAAACGATACCCAACTTTATTTTATGAAAAAAAGTTGCATCCGCCATCTTGGATTTAAAAATAAACGCTAAATTCGAAATCGAACCCTTAAAAACCCTTAAAACGATACCCTACTTTATTTTATGAAAAAAAGGTACGCCCGCCATTTTGGAATTTAAAAATCCATATGCTGTGCATGGGAAGCAATTCTGTAATAGGAAGTAATGGGTGATGATAATTATTAAATTTTAAAAAACTGAAAACTCATTCGGCATAATACAAATAGAATATATATTTTTCGGGAATTGTGCGAGTCCATATGATCCATATGTTCACCTCGTAGCACAGTGGTAGCCCATTTCACTACCGTATATGAGGTCGCCGGTTTGATTCCCGTAGAGGGTCAAGATGAAATATGATTTATTTACATGTTATTTTCATATTAATATTTCATGTGCGATACCTTGGACTGGGACTGAAGCGTAAGACTGATCATCCTACTTTCATGTAATAAAATGATCAAGAGACACTGCACTTGGTGTACCAATGCAGTGCCCTATACACCATTGGGTGCGGATAAGGGAAAGTAGTAGTAGCAAATGCTCCGAATTTCAAACAAAGATTCTTGTAGCTCGAAGAAGAAAAACTTCTAGGTAGGCTACCTAATAATATAAATTCCAAACGAATAATAAGGTAGGTACTTTTCTTTAACTAATTCATTGTCTGTTAATTATTTTATTCGATAGCCATAAAAATTATAACAGAGTAAACTTAAAATATTCTATAGTAAAAAATAATGTTTGGAAAACGTTATAACTTTTTTATTTTCCCAGCTAGAAACGATTTTTAGGTGTCGTTGAACTTGGAATTTTGTCTTCTTTCTATTTATTGCAAAAAAACAGAGCTCTGCAGAGTTATTCTCGATCAGGAGAAGTTCTTGTCAAACGATTTTTTTTTCTAATAGAGAAAAACTAACGATGAAGCTAACGCAGATATCTTGCACAAAAAAACATTTTCGGAGGTAAAAAATGCACTCGATAGCTCAAAACCAATCCACGGCACTTATTTATTGTGAAAAAAGTCCGAATCGGGGTGTAAATAAATTATAAAATGTATATGAAAGTTCGAGGTGTCAAAAAATAAATTGTATGCTCATGATGAAAACGACATTAGCGCCTTTTGCTATACAGCATTGATTGACGACATTTTTTATAAGCTCTATGTACTAAGCTATGCAGTACTATCGGTAACATGGCGTATCTAAAATTCACCCGGAACTGTCACTAAATTATATCAAATACACAAATACAAAACTGATAAAATAGATGTGATAATGCAGGAACCTTCCCAGGAGTGAATAAAACAACTCTCCAGAACAACTTATTGCAATCGGATAAGCGGTTTATGAACGTATAGAGGACAAACATACAAACATACAAACTTACATTCATTTTTATATATATAGATGAGTTATAGCTATAGTAACAATTTGGTGGAATGTTTCAATGTAATATTGAAAGGCACTTTTCCAGCACTTCAGGCATTTTTTTATTTTCAAGGAATACTTTGATATTTGGTTAATACGGGATACGCGATGCAAGAGTAGCAATTTAACAGATAGATTTTTTTGTTATATTTATGTTGAATGAAAAACTGAGCTTTTTGCCATGCAACAACATTGGGCTGCGTGAGTTACGTCCCTTACAGATGTTTGACCATTTTATGCCCCTGTGCAGACTTGGAATGTAACCGCTCAACCTTCCTAAATATTATCTGTAGGTACGTACTTAGCAAAAAGACTCATATTTTTTAAATCATAGTATTTCAGGAAACGGATTTTACTGCTTCTTAGTCGCAATTTGCTGTATTTCTCCATCTTACTTTATTTTATATTAGTGCCAAAATAAAATAAGTTTTTCAAATTTTATTTTATTTATTTACAAAACCAACACAGTCATTACAGAATATAATATTATAAGATGAATATAACATTGGTTTGCATGACCTGTAACAGGTTTTGAATAATAATTATTAAAATTATATATTACATGGAGTAACAAAACTCGTAGTACAACCCGAAAGCTGGTGAATCTACATCATATTTGAAGTCGAATGTGTAAATATGACTTTTAAATCTGAGCTTAAAATGTTTTTCTTCTTGTAAAAGCTTTTATAAGTACCTACCGAAAAATTAAGTAAAATTTAAAAAAACTTATTAAAATTCAGTTTTTGCTTTTGCTTTCTTTATGCATAGCATTATTTTGACTAAGGTAACATTTTGTAATAATTTCTCAAAAAAAAATCTGTTCTCACTTAATTTTCTCGAAAACTTTGGGTCCAATAAATTTTAAAAATCCACGAAATTGACTTCAAATGTGAAGTAGGTTCACTACACTGAATTTTGTTATATGGTGTATTTACACACACGTGCCTAAATAATAATAAGAAAGGATGATGGGAAAAGGGGGGTGAGGAAGAAAAGTTGGAGCAATACAGCAAACTGCGGCTAAAAGTCATTTCGAAGATATGGCTTTTTGGCTCTCAGGCACAGAATTAATACATTTATAATTGGATGCTTTTATTTTACTTTTAAGGCAAATATTATTAAATATTAGGAATTAGTACTACCTACTAAGTATAAACTCGCTTTTAAATCTTAACACTCAAGTAGCTAAACCTACGGAGATTAGTAGTTCAATTGATCCTATTTGTAACATCGCGATATTTCACGAGCAATCAGAAAACTAATTTTGTTTTGCGTATTTATTAACAGAGTCGTTATTAAAATTTTACTAATTCCAAATATTTCAATTATCACGAAGGGCGTCGGAACCTTGAATCTCAAATGGAAAACGTAACGGCCGAACTTTACATGAATGTATCTATTTATTACGCAGTACTGCCATAAATCGTGCCCTTTTTTATTTTATTAATCTGAAATTTATGGCAATGCATGTATTTGAATGTTAACAACTTGTTATGTTTTTGCCATCCAAATCTAGACACGTCGAATCACGCTACATGAAATCGGTAAAAATAAGTCTTTGTAATATGTAAATTTTGTTGTAGGTACGACTATAGAAATTTAGGTGATGTCATTCTAAAAATTGATTAATGATCCACTTACTTTTAAAAATAAAAATGACAATATACACATATTTAGATATTAATTTACTATGGTAAAATATCTTTTTTGTGCTTTTATTATCTGTTAAAACTTAAGGGTACCAGTCAGCAATGTATCATTTTCATTTACATTCATGTACTATAAAAAATGTTACCACTAACATAAAAAACTAGTATTTTTTGCTGCACTTACAACAGGTACTACAACTAGGTACTTACAACGCCATGCATTATTCTAAAATTATTGTTCTTTAAAGGAAAGTACGTGAAAATTAAGGATTTTTGTCATCTGAAATTTAGTACTGCAAAAAGTTTCTTTTAAAACAAAGACAAGAAATTTAGAATTCAAGTTGCTTATATTTAATTCTTTGCCCATTATAAGGCTAATGGATGGAAAACGAGATTAGAATTAAAGTGCTCGTTTAGGGTAAGAGACACGTACGCAATTGGATAATGGAAATATGTACCGTGGCCAATGTTGTGAAAATAAAGTTACTACATCCGTGAAAGCCCTGTAATTTCCATTGTTCGTAAGTACCTACATATATGTAAATTCACAATGATTATAATTATTAGATACCAACAAATTCTATAAGTATGATCATATCCTTTAGTTTAATCTAGATAGATTAGATAATAGAGAAATATATATTTTGTAGTGACCCATTAGGAATACGTACAAACACTTTTATTGACAATCAATGAATTTAAAATGTTCTTTCGTATAATGTATGTGATTATGTATTGATAATCGTTTGATGCTGTCTGGATCGCACAATTGATAAAAATGAGGTAGTCGGCCACTCCACTGATTTTTTGTATCAAAATGCTAGGCGCCAGATTATTCACATTTGAATAATCTGGTTAATGTATTCTAAATTAATTGATGATAATTTCGTATTCAAGAAACGTGTAGAGAATTTCTTATCTCGGTTCTAAAACTGTTGCCATGGAAAATTATAATTCACGCCTTAAAAAAATATAAAATCTTCCCATTTTGTTTGTACAGATATCATTTGATATCCTCGAAGCTGACTGTAAATGTCATAGCACTCACTTAATATCCCATTTCTACAATGTTTATCGCGAGTCATTATTTAACACGAGCTGTTTTTTAGCCACCCACAAAGTAAATTGTCTAAGGCTTTTTTATTGACCGCTAAAAATATAACATAATATTGGTAGTAAAAACCATTTGGAGTTAATTTACTCTTCGTTCATTACTCATTACATAATAATTATATGAAGTACTTACTTGACTAGCATAATATTTTTATGTTTTTTATTCAATGTTATAATAATTTAAAGATGATGTATTTACATAGATCGATAGGTACAAGTCTTTTTTTAACATGTATATGTATTTATTTATGCATACAGATAGGACAGCTTTTTGCGACTTACTCCCGCTTGCTGCCGGCTCGGCTGGCTAAAAGGAATCCCATTCTTTCTAGAAGTTTCAGGTACGCTAATCGGAAATCTTCTATACTGTTACGTACAATACTGGATGTTCGACATACTACTCTGTGTAAAAAGTATCGGGAATATGTCAATAAAAAGACCCGTGTAAAAGAGGTCGTTTTAATTTTTTTACTGCATGTTGGTAGCACTGTATTGATTTAGCGCGCAAAGTTTGAGCGGGATCTGTCATTTAATTTGTTTTAAACTACACTTTTGTTGTTGTCATAGTTTTGAGTTCTCGGCGATTTTTGTTCAAAAAGCGCAGCGAAAGCATGTCGCTGAAGACATGGTTTCCCGAGCTTCTACGGATCCGACCTTTATGAAACGTATAATAGCTGGCGACGAGGCATGGGTTTATGAGTACGAAATGCAAACAAGCCAACAGTCTTCAGAATGGCGTCTCGAAAACGAGCCGAAACCCAAAAAACCGCGGCAAAGTCGCTCCAAAATCAAGGTGATGCTGACAGTTTTTTTGACTACCGTGGTGTGGTTCACTCCGAATTCCTTCCAGAGGGAGAAACAGTGAATGTGGAATATTATTTAGGCGCCATGAAGCGTTTGCGTGAGAGTATCCGCCGAAAACGTCCAGATTTGTGGCCACACAACTCATGGATGCTGCACCATGATAATGCACCATCACACACAGCCATTATAGTGAAAGAGTTTTTAGCGAAAAATTCAACAAAAGTTCTCGACCAAGCACCGTATTCACCTGATATGGCTCCGTCTGACTTTTTTTTATTTCCCAAGTTAAAATTACCACTTCGAGGAAAACGTTTTGAGTCGATAGAAGCCATAAAAGAAAATTCGCTGAATGAGCTAAAGGCCATACCGCAAATAGCCTATGAAAAATGTATGGAAGACTGGGTGAAGCGTTGGAGATGTTGTATTGCAAGCGATGGGGCCTACTTTTGAAGGCGATAAAATAAATTTAGATGAATAATTTGTATTTTTTTTGTTTTATTGACAAATTCCCGATATTTAGTACACTGAAGGTAGATTTTTTTACATACTAGAAGCATCGAGAAGCTCTTCTATATAGGTACTATTCAAACGTTTTATCAAACTGATTTGTAATAACACAAAACTGATTTTTGCGAGAATGAGGGGACATTTTTGAATATGTAGGTAGTACGTATTAATAGATTTAAATTATCGTATTTTTAAGTTCAAAACTAGGTTTCGGTAATTTAAAATATGTTTCAAATATTAATATCAAATTTTTTCGCTACAAGCAACACTATTATACTAGCAAAACAAAATCACTAACTTGCATAATTATTTTTTTTTAAACTTGTGATGGTTAATTAATTAGGTTGAGACTTAATATTATGCACAGAAAACTAGTTTGTCTCACTTAGTCGGTCTTTCTTAAGATATTTTTAGATCAAACTAAATAATTATTATTATTTTTAATTCTTGGTGCTGTAGGCTGTAGCAATATGAGACATATAGCTATGCTTGCGTATGGATCTATTAAAAAACAGTGCCATAAATGGAAATAAATGCAAACAAATTGCTTCCCCACAATAAAGCATCCATTAGCATTCTGCATGCAGGCAGACATTAATCAATACGAAATATCGCGACACTAGTTCAATAACGTAATACTGAAAAATTGCATTCACTTGTATGCTCGAAAAATATATATATATTTTTTTTTTTTTATAATTAACAACCTCCACTCGAATGCAATAAAAATATTATCTCGTTATAGCCTTCTGCAAATTATATTCACACAGATTGTGTATTTTAAATTACACAAACATGTATTTTCTCTTAATTGTTTGGTATCAATTTATTTATCTAGTCCTGCATTTATGTTAAATGTGTCGTGTCCTTTTTTAGAACAAATTGTTGGTTGGGATTAAAGATAACCTAATATGTAATATAACTAAAAAGCATTTTTTTTAGTTCTAACTAAAAACTTATTGATTTTACTGATAGAGGCAGGCTTAAACATTACCTATTTTTAACACGAATAAAAAAATCTAATTAAAAAAAGCGTACTATTTTTCAAACTTCACGTGGCTGCGTCCCGATTAGGGACAACGCCTTCTTTCTGCTTTCCTCTGGCTTCTGTCCTGGCAAGCAGAAGTCCAGTACTCGACTTTTATTTTGGCCGCGTAATTTTATTTCAAAGAAATCGTCGTCCTGGTGACACGCGAATTTACAGAATCACTACCAGTTTCTTAGCACCACGAGGCCTTTAAAATAAGGCTTCAAAAAATATTTTTCTCCTCTGATTTTAAATATCTCGAGTAATTTTAATCACTTATTTTATGTAATTATTATAAGTACCTTACGCCTGAAGGAGTAATTAAGAGCTGATTAATTACGAGCATAATTAAATGTAGGTAGTTAAGCCACATGACGTAGACTAACGAAGGTTCGATCATCAGTGAGGGAGCCAGACAAGGTTTGTGGGTGGAAAACAATAATATTTTTCATTCTTGACAGCTTCGCACGGATTCTTGATAACAAGGGTACCAACATTTGCTTAACAACCTTTCTTGTTCAGAGTTATAGTAACATCGGGTCCATAAACATTACTACAATATTATAATCATGAAAATAATACCTGAAATTAAAGGTTTAAATTATTTTGTTACTATTCATACTCGTAACATTACATTTTACTGTATATTTTACTTATTAAGTTACAATAAGAATTTTGTCTTTTGCTGTTCATATTTTGAAAGGAGTTTTTTTGCAAAGTGAGTCATGGGTGCATTTAAGTACTGTCTATATAAGTTGATCTAAGAAATATCGGTAGTTAGGTCCGGAGGTCCACAAAATGCCCAACGGAGAGAATTAAAAATCCCCTAGATAGAAATCTCACTATGCCACAGACGTTTTTTTTCCTAATGTATTTAGCGTAGGTATTTTCGATTAGTTAAAAATATCTAAGAATTTTATATAATACGGATAGGTATCTGATTACCTGGTAACTTCATCATTAAGTTTCTAAAAGTTTATTTTTTAAGAAGCTGCGAATTGTTAAGTAGGTAATGTTTTAATTCGATACTTAAAATTTTAAAATATATTTAGTAGGTGCTATTGAAGGCTGTTTATTAGGGATGGAGTGTTTGTACCAAAGAACAAAATGGCCCTAGCTCTAGTGATTTTTTTTTTTACTGTAGAAATGTTTAAAAATGCGTATGTTGCTTTTAGGTACATTTTAAAATAAAGATTATTTTCCAAATATGTACAGTAGTAATAATGTGCTAAGTAGTCTGATAAATGGCTTCATTAGCAAATTTCACGTATAAAACTCTTCGCCTCATTAATATTCTGAAATTACCATAATAAGTAATATCTCATCTCGCTTATCTTGACATGCAACATATTGTATTAATTCCACACATTAATCAGATCCAACTACCTTTATTTATGGCGCTTGAAATGTTTACTATGAATTATTACTAAGCAGCCGGAGACTTGAGTAAGTTTTCATAGGTACTGCAAACATTATTTATTTATGCTTCATTCTGTTTAGACAAGATATTAAAGAACGTACTAACTACTTAAGAAAGAGGTAAATACGCGTCTTATGCTCTGAACATCTGAGCTTTTTTTCAAAAAAAGAAACGTTTGAATTCTTATGATTTAATAAACTATTTCAAATTAGAGGCTGCCTTCAAAACGTCGGAAATAACTGTGCTAGAAATTAGGAAACTACTTCTGCTGGATTGGGATAGTGTATAAATTGGTTGTTTTAGTATTATTAATTGCGGAATATTGGAAAATTAGGTATCACTCATTGAATTGGTCACATTTTGCGGCATACTGAAAAAAACGGTTTAGGGCACGATGCTTGAAGGACAACCTCGCCACGAGTATTTGGAGTAGTTGATGGATGATGTGAACTGCACCACCTATGCTCAACTGAAGAAAACGGCATAGGAACGGAAAAAGTGGATGTCTTGTATTTGTTGCAACCAATACGCAAGATTGAAACTGTAAAAGGACCAGTAGATTACTTCGTGTAAACATAACATTCGAGTCTACAGACAAGAGCACTATAGTAATTTATGTTGAGGTATTTGATCTGTTGATTCTAATAATAATTAATATGTTGCATTTTACTACGAGATTTACTTGAATTCAATTTGGTTTGATTGTCTATTAATACACAAAAGGAATTATTTATATATCATTTGTACAATAGGTATCTAATATTTAGATATGTTGATAATTTAAAATTCCGTCTTCATCAATTGAAATGATAAATTAAGGATGAAGATAATACGTAGAAGCTTTTCTTGAACGTTAAAGTAACGATTTATTTACAACTTCCTGCGATCATATTGAGAATTTGTCCAAATGTAATTTGAGTGGAACAGACCGAGGCAATGGATTTGGAATAAGACCAAGAACCAAGACCTACTTGGTGCATGTCACACCTGTACTCACTCACTGTCATTATAATGATAATAATAATGTCGTTAATTAAACTGTTTTAATTTCAAAGCAGAACAATGAAGGCTGAAATAATTTGTATTAAGTGTATTAGTCTCTAAAGTTTTTGGTCGTTTTAAATACAAATAATAATTCATGAATAATTGGTTATAACTCAAAACGAATTTAAATAGGATTTCACATTGAAATTATTTCTCTTTTCGAAATAGGATGGATACCGACAAATATGATAATATGTTTAAGATCGGTTTTATAAACATCCTTTTGATTGACTAAATTGGGTAAAATTCTATGAAAATGTATTTTGGATAGAATATTCCGAAAATTTCTGGGTTATCATATCGGATCAAATGTGAGACATATAGATATAGCACTTACATCCTCTGAAACGTTTCACCCACTTTGTATTTTTTCACATTTCTTATCCTTAATATGAGATGCTATTCGGTCCCGTATGTAAATCCTATATCGTAAAAAATGTGGAAATAGGAAACGAATAGTCTTTTTGGATTTTGTGCTTGGGGCTTTTATTAGTACAAATAAACGAATAAGAAATCACGATAGTCGATGTGTATCGAAATTTGAAATAGAAATCACGATAGTCTTCTGAAAGGTTTTTATGCTTGTACAAATATATTTTAAAATTTGATTGGACACACTTTTCAGTGCCTGTAGATACTACCTTGTACATTCCAGCGTGGGTAAGCTATTAGCGGTAAACCTTTATAAACTTTTGTAAATTTGTCATCAAGGTATTCGATGTCTGAGCCTGATTTATTAGGGCACAAAGGCAAACAATAAACTTGCACCGTTAATGGAATAAATTACTGTTAATTAACTGTGTTAAACACTAAAACTAAGTATTAGTCATGCAACTAAGAACCTATGAATGTCTACTAGTATAATAAATTGTAGGTAGTCGTTGTTATTCCCATTCGATATGAAAAGTAAAGATACGTATTCGGGACAATGCGAATCTTTGTATATTTAGACAGCTCACGAGCACTTAAGCAAAAAACAAAATACAAACATGTATAACAAGGAAATTCATATGGGTATTCATAATAATGTGTACATAAGATTTGAATATTCACCTCCCACGCCTTTGTAATAATATTTGCAGCACTCGTCCTCATATTATTACACGATGATTAGTTATTATAGCTTAACAAAGAGCCTCTCGCAGTTAGTCTTTTGTTATTAAAAGCAACATTATTTGTACAGCCAATATTCACATTCACATGTTAATAATATTATTAGGTGGATCGTATTTAATATTTAGTACGTGTTCTACGCTGCAAATTGGGTAAATTTAAGCAAATATTGTTGATTGCTAAATAATTTAAATGTAACCTATATAATACGGTTCATTTAAAATGTACCGAATATAATTATGGTTTAATTTAACATTTAAATGAGCAAACAATTTTTTGGTAGAAGTTGAGGAAGCCACCTTTTTACTGATATCTACATATTTGTCTGTGAATTTAAAATAATCCTACGAAATAACATTCAAAATATATTTCTCTCAAACCAATGAAAATAGTGTTAAAAATGGGATTGCACCTGAACCTGATAATTATTCGATTAACTAAAAGTAAATTGTTAAACGTATAAATTATTTTAGACATAGAATTATCACGAATTTTCATTCACGAAGGATTTCCCTAATGTAGGATATTCCTTAAATCTTGTTACTAGGATATCCCCTGATGATCTAATAATAAGTCATCGGGAATTTCTGGATACAAGTAAAGTAAATTGGAGAATTTATAAAGCTTTTTTATATCAATGATTTTATTATACATCCCTCATCCGTCCTTTTATAAAATATGTTATGAATACTGATGATTGTAGTATTCAGTGTTATGATATTATTGACATATTATTCATGTTATATAAAGTTACCTCCGTAACACGATTTATTATTTCTCTTGACCTGTTATTGATATTGCAACTATTAAAAGATCTGACTTTACTCACGCAACTGAACGATATTTTATCTATATTTAAATTACGCATTCATCGTACCTACTTTAAAGGTTGTTAATTAGGTAAATAAATAGGTACCAATAATCTAGGCGTCGCGAGTCGCGTCACCACCGCGGGGTGCCGACGCCACACGAGGAAGACGAAAAAAAAAGATTCGGTGTCTTTAGCTAAACTTTGGAGTTATCGTTAATTAGAAATCAGTTTATTTAATTAGGAGTTAGAAATTGCTTAGTATATATTAGTATTATTATTATTTAAAAAAAAAAATTACCACCTCAACAGGCCAGTAGCTCAATCACAGATGACTATCGACGTGCTAATAACCGACGTGATAACGATTTCTCACCATGGATGTTTAACGTTTTCGCGATCACATTATCGATCGGGATTATTGTATTTTTTAATATTGTCACATTTTAACCTGATACTTGGCATCACCTAATATTAAATGTCAAAATTTATAATATTTACGTTTCGCGACATTAAACGTATCGAATAATGTTTAAATACCGCTTTAAATATGGAAAATACGCCAAAACTGTAAGTAAAGTAAAATAATTTAGTTTTATAGAGTTTTAATTGTTTGTGCACAATTTATCATGACATTTATTTGCTTTAAATCAATTTGAGAAAGCAATAAAACGAAACATTTGTCAAAGTATGCCTTTCATCTA